>KL258067.1:0-53577 GCA_000699545.1 Podiceps cristatus | reverse complement strand
CTGCAGCCGCTCCTCACAGCACTTGTGCTCCAAGTCACCCTTCACCAGCTTTGTTGCCTTTCTCTGGACATGCTCCAGCACCTCAATGTCTTGCAGTGAGGGGCCCAAAACTGAACCCAGCACTCGAGGCGCGGCCTCACCAGTGCTGAGTACAGAGCGACAATTACTTCCCTACTCCTGCTGGCCACACTGTTTCTGATACCAGCTAGGACACTGTTGGCCACCTTGGCCACCTTGGCACACTGCTGGCTCATGCTCAGCTGGCTGCTGACCAACACCCCCAGGTCCTTTTCTGCCTGGCAGCTTCCCAGCCACTCCTCCCCAAGCCTGTAGCATTGTCTGGGGTTGTTGTGTGTTGCTACTCCTGCTGGCCACACTGTTTCTGATACCAGCTAGGACACTGTTGGCCACCTTGGCCACCTTGGCACACTGCTGGCTCATGCTCAGCTGGCTGCTGACCAACACCCCCAGGTCCTTTTCTGCCTGGCAGCTTCCCAGCCACTCCTCCCCAAGCCTGTAGCATTGCCTGGGGTTGTTGTGTGTTCTACAAAAGGCAACAAGCTTTAGCTTCTACCCTTGCAAATGCACACTGTGTACCAGCCACAGACCCACTTTACACCAATGACCTCCATACGTATTTACTCTGCCCTTCACTACAGAGCTATGATATCTATGGAACTGTACAATCCAAATTAATCCTAATCAGTGATTAATAATCACAAAATCCATGTAGACTACTAGAGTAATTTGGAACCACCGAATGATAATACTGCCCAACAGGGTTACAAAAGACTTTGTTGTCCTTTCATAAATAAAGAGCTAAAAAAAAAGAAAAAAGAGTTGCTAAGTTAGCATGTTTTCACACAGTTGTTCTTTTTTTTTAATACCATATTTTTTTATGTGTTAAAGCATCTTTGGGAGATTGCTATTTAGAAGGCATTCCTTGGAGGGAAGGTGAGAAGCAGTTAGAAGAAGAGACTGTTGTGCCATTTTTTCCTAGCATCCATCAAGAGGAGTACAAAACAAATACTCGGACCACTTCCAAGAGACTGTGGGCAATGGTCTCACAATGGTCCTGAGAAGTACAGAGCGCTGCCCTGTCCTTGTCTCGCAGCTCCCGCCTCCAAAGCTGCCTGCTGAAGAGTTGCTTCCACTCCCCCTTTTATGTTCCACATCTTGTTTCATTTTGAAACATAATTCAGCATCCCTCCCACACTGAAATGCTCTGTAAAACCTCAGTATTAAATTATTTGCAGTACACAAACGTGCTGGCAGCATCGATGTGCCGGTGCTGCACCAGGCGTCTGACAAAACACAAAACGTCCCTCACTCAAACCAGACTCGTGTCACTCTGACCTTCAGGCAAACATTAACGTCAGGAACTATTAACTTTGCTAAGTTCATGATGTGTTTTTCTTGGAAATATTCTTGTTTGTAATCTTGTGATGTATAATGTTATGGTCAAGATTATATGACTTTCTTAATGGTCTGGAATCAGACTTTGAACATTATTACAAAACCAGAATGGTCATATTTATATTTCCTTAATTTTGAGTCAAATAATTGCAAATAACAGAGAAGAAACAGATGGGCAATCACAGAAAACAGAAGCAGATATGGTCTTGGTTTAAACTGTTGCCAACTCCTGTCACCAGATCATCGCTTGAGCAAAAAATGAGACAACATCCCACTCTTCCATGAGCTACAGGATTTCATGTAACCAGATGAAATGATAGGAATTATACCAATATTAACATGAAGTCTCAATGTTTTAAATTACGAACATCATCATTTCATGACTACTGAAAGAGTACAGGGCTAATTTGTAAAAAAGAAGTGCCCACGCAGGCAGTCATGGACCTAGCAAGATCTCCAGGGTCATGCAGATGACTTTCAATGCCTTCTAAATGATCTTTAAATGAGTAACCTTTTAATGATCTTTAAATGCCTTTTAAAACCTTCTGCAATATTAGAGGGTCCTGGCACAGTTAATGGGCAACAGCTGCTCTGAAGTAGTGTGGAAGTCCTCTCAATATCTTTGTTACAGCTTGTTCATAGTAACGGACTCCAGGCTACACTAACAATTTTTTTTTGCCTCAGAGCAGTTCCTAAAATACTCAAAATAATCCATATATATATATGTGTGTGTAGTGTGGAAGTCCTCTCAATATCTTTGTTACAGCTTGTTCATAGTAACGGACTCCAGGCTACACTAACAATTTTTTTTTGGCCTCAGAGCAGTTCCTAAAATATTCAAAATAATCCATATATATATGTGTGTGTGTGTCTGTGGGTGATATATGGGATCTCAGTGTCTTTCACTCTTTTTCATACTCCTGCAAGGAAAAAAATGGCTTGATGTCTTCACTAATATTTTGCAGGCCACTAACACGTTATGAAATGAAGCCTCAAGTGAGAGGGCAATAGAAGAACTTTCTGAGCCATTGGCAATTAGTTTTGAAAGATCATGTAGATCTAGTGATCTCCTGGAAGGAACAAAAAAAAGGAAAATGTGGGCTCTGTCTTGCAAAAAATAGAGGTAGAATTACCCGAAAAGCAAAGCAAGGTGCCTCTGGCCCTTCCAAAGGCAGGCCAGCCAAGTCCCTAGTACTCTACCCACAGAGTGAACATACCACCTGCGTGTCTCATTGAAGGAGCATCAAAAGCAGAGAAAATTGCTAAACTACCGATGGGGCAGTGACCAAACTGTAATATGGAAGAACAGCAGCTTTCTGCATCTTGACTGCTTCCAGGAAAAACAATGAAGAACCTGAAATTTGTTTGCAATGTAGAAAATTGCATCCAAGGGGACAACACTACCTCCCCAAGTGAAGCGCTCCACATGAAATGCTTGACTTTGTTTTTAACCCATTTGATCATTTAGAAAGAAAGACTATCCACAATATACCTACCCAAAATTTTACCTTATCGGTGACAGAAACGGGCAAGTCTGTCACTGCAAACCCTATGTTAGGCATAGGTGGCAATTCCCCTGCTTATAAATCTGATGCTGGCTTTCATGAGCCCTTGCTGAAGTCATGGTGATGAGATTGTTACCTCATAACTGAATAATGCAGTTTTATGGCTTGTAAATTCCCTGATGAATGGTTTGACATGAACTCGTAGAAAACAGAGGGAGACAGAACGGCTGTAGAAGATTGCTGCAGAAGTCTGCCATCCCCGCTGCCCAGAGACAGAGTCTGCAGCTTCAGCAGGCGCTAGAGATTTGAAAAATATTTCGCGATGCATGATAAAAATGGTGAAATGTGTTTTGCCTCTGTTTTCTGTACTGGTTTGAGAGTAGGAAGGTAGCATTCAGAGCCTGTGTTTAGTTCATCAAATAACATTTTGCTTTCCAAAGTTATTTCAGTAGACCCGAAGTTGCTGCAGGTCAGATTTGAGTCTGTGGAATTTCTTGGATTGTAAAAGCCCCTATTCCACAGAGTTTATGTTCATAATAGGAGACAAGGGTCCTGGAAAAAATACTAGCAGAGAAACTCAAATGATTTAAAAAAAAAAAAAAAATAAAAGAAAAAAAGTACTTTATTGCAAAAGATAAAGCAGAGAAAGAGAAATCGCAATACAGCATTGCAGCATAGCATTGCATGAACTTGAATTAAGTGTTACAGCAGAAAAGAGAGGAGAATTCACAGAGAAACACAGCGAAGACGACTACAAAATATAAAACATTAAACTGTATTTCTATTGTACATGTTAACCCCCAGGGTATTTCAGGGTATACATATTCTTAGTGTGCCTAAACAAGAGTCTGGGCAAAGCTATTTCTGTCAATTAAAGGCAGATTTCTCTGTCACCAGTGATGAAGTGGCCATTTTATTCCCTGCCAAACTACAGATTGCTTTAAAAGAAAAAGGTTTCTTTTTTTATTATGACTCCAAACCAGTTACAGCTGTCTAACAAAACAGATGTGGGGTGGCAGAAGTGGAGGAAAGTTCACTGGATCAACTCTAAAGGAAATAATTGTGAGACAATACGCTATGCTGGAACCCCAGTCAGTGCAGAAATGCTCACAGCTTTAATGTGGACTCCCCCTTCCTTCCCAACGGCACGATCTGCTGACAAATGTAGGCGCTGTTGAATTGTATTTGCTTGCTCCTGGAAGGCACCAACACTGCGCGTGCTGCTGCGATGCTCAGAATTTTAATGCTGCCTTATCACAAGAAGAAACAAACACGGCGATCCTTATCCTGATGATGCCCTGCTCCTCCCTCCCATAATTTTCCTCACCTTTTTCATTTCCTGCAGTCAAACCGAATACCTGCAAACGAAGAAAATTTCTATTTTCCATTATCTTGTTGGGTATACCCCATATATTATATAGAACACTTATTCACCGTGTAATCAGAGTACTTATTCACAGTCAAGACTCCAGTCACTAGAGCTCAAGGGAACATATTTGAGCTATCTTTAAATTAGCTATCTCAGTATTGATAGCAGGGTAGCTATCATAACACAGAGCACAGCACAGCATGCTGAATACTGCAACTGCTTGAAAGTTACCACAGGTATTTCTGAGAGCTGCAATCTCAGCAGCATTTGCAGTAAGGGGCTCTTCTTTTTTTGTATATTTATTGTAACGATCACAAGTTCAGAAATGAAGAGCGGAGGATAATGAAACAGAGAAAGAGAAGGCGGGATGAAAACGAGATGAATCAGCTGAAGGAAGAAAACAAAAAAAAAGGCTCACCTCTTTCATCCCTTAAGTTATTCATGTTTTTAAGTAGCATTATTTACCAAATTACCAAGTAAAACAATCTTTTTGGTCTAGATCTGCTCAAATTGAAGGGGTAAAAAACAAAACAAAGGGCAAAATGAATGGGGTGAGGCTATCAGCTCGAGAGACTTCCCAAGGCTTAAAACTACATAGACATGTGATGACAAACACTAGGAATTTTTGAAAGTCATTACTTTGACTAAAGCTTAGGAGTCTGAATGAAAGTCAATTTGCAGTTCTGTAACGGACTCTTACACTTTTGCTGAAATTTTCTCACAGGAAAATGAAAAAGCATATGCTTACTTTTGGGTGAGAGAGGGTTATCATCTTGATCAGTAGGGTGGATGGATAGGGGGAGGTCCTCAGGTATGACACAAAAATAACATCTAACATGACTATTTATTTGTTCAAGATAAGGACATTTCTAAGTAATTAGTGCTGGGAAATTGCCCACATTTGGGAAGTCACAGCAGGCATCATGCACACAACAGAAAGAAGATCAGAAAAAGGACAACATGTGTTACAAAACAAACTTTTAACTCTCTCACTGGTCAGCCGTGGTTCACTTAAACCATTATCTGAGCAACCCAATGATGTGTATCAGAGATGTTCATTCAAGGGAGTATACATAGATAGATGAGGCATCAGTCAGTTCTTTCTCCTACTGTTCTGAGACTTATGATCTATCTACACAATTTAAAGAAACATTCTTACTGACGCATTTTCAGTATTTCACGTACTTAATCTTCATTTCCACTCAGATGGTTTGCTTAGTCAGATACTTGATATGATCAATATATGATGAAGCCAAGAATTACCAGAATGTATTATGAGAGATCTGGAAGACTTGAACTTCTCCATCAGAAGAGGGGTGGTCAGCAGGGACAGGGAGGTGATTGTCCCTCTCTACTCTGCCCTCGTGAGGCCCCACCTGGAGTCCTGTGTCCAGGTCTGGGGCCCGCAATACAAGAAAGATGCAGAACTGTTGGAGAGGGTTCAGAGGAGGCCACGAAGATGATCCGAGGGCTGGAGCACCTCCCCTAGGAAGAGAGGCTGAGGGAGCTGGGCTTGTTCAGCCTAGAGAAGAGAAGGCTGCGGGGGGACCTCATTGCAGCCTTCCAGTACCTGAAGGGAACATACAAACAGGAGGGGAATCAACTTTTTAAAAGGGTAGGAAATGGCAGGACAAGGGGGAATGGATTAAAGCTGAAAGAAGGAAGGTTTAAATTAGATATTAGGGAGAAGTTTTTTACAGACAGAGTTGTGAGGTGCTGGAAGAGGCTGCCCAGAGAGGTGGTGGATGCCCCATGCCTGGAGGTGTTCAAGGCCAGGTTGGATGGGGCCCTGGGCAACCTTGTGTAGGTCCAGGCCTGGAGGTTGGTGTCCCTGCCTGTGGCAGGGGGGTTGGAACTCTGTGATCCTTGGGGTCCCTTCCAACCCAGACCTTGCTATGATTCTATGATTCTATGATTTCTAATAATGATACCGAAAGAAGCTGTTTGAATTATATCCCAAAACTTGCATAAAACCCCAAAACTTGCGTAAACCCATAGTAAACTGAACCCTCTTTCTCATTCCAGTGGATTACCGCATGTCAGAGGTCTTGTACAACCCAAGTAGAGATATGGAATAAAAATGAGCTCAAAAGCCAAAGTCTATTAAAAAAGATTTAGTTTACAAAAGAAATATTGCTATAAATACCCATGAAAAGCATTCCTGGCAAGTAGTCACCAGAGGGAGTGGCACAGATCTAGAAAGAGATACTAAAGATGAATGCTGAAGCTTAATTTTCTAAGAGATATCAGATTTTTAGTCTCTGTAGCCTCTAGAGATAGAAAGTTAATTTGATCATGTAAAATGACTGTGATCAAAAGCTTGGATAGTCATAAATATGCTCTAGGGGAAACGGATGATATTGAATAACACAAGCATCTAGTGTTGTACTATGGTCTGCACAGCTTCTTATCAATACAAAATTTACTTACCTGAACATTTCCTGGGGCAAATACTGTCCCCAGCTTCACCAAGGCTACTCAACTGAAGTTCATGAGTTCACACAGATGCCGAGAAAGGCAGGATTATGTTATTTAGTGTAACCCATCATTTATGAACCATGCTAACAACATCCACTTGCAATAAAAGAAATGCATGGAAATATCTAAATAGGCTGTTACTGGTTAACTTTTGATATAAAATTATCTTTCCCTTTTGGAGAAATTAGTCTTTTTCAAACTAATGCAGCATATTCATGGGTGACTATCCGTGTCCTCAGAGAACAGTAACATTAGAAATAATTATGAGCCATCTTAATTAATTAAAGCTGTTTTTCCACCCACTTAAGTTTTTAATCTATTGCTGCACTAGCCAACTGAGAATTGACACACTGACAGTAAGGAACTGATTATATCACCATCGGCATTTTCTGAAAAAGCTAAGAGCCAAACACTGACTTGTCCTTGGGAAAGAACGCAGCTTTAGGAAAGAAAGTGGAATTAAACCTGGTAAAAGCAGTATCAGCTGCAAGACTTGAGGCATTTCTCTACTGATGTCTCTTCCCAAAGCCAAATTTCAGGAAGATCTATGCCCATATTGCTACAGGTAACAGGCCAGAATGAGATCACCGTGACAAGCACGCTCAGAAGCCTGCAACAGAACCAACTTAACCTCCCTGCAATGTGAAGGAACAAAACCACTATTTTCATTACATCCTTAATTTTAGCATATCTTTAAAAAGGCTTTTCAAAAAGAATGGTGCTTGCATGCACCACTGTCTCCAAATGGTCAAAGTCACATTGTCTTCAAATGATGTTAAAAATTTTGGCCAGAAGTAACTATACTGTGACTCTGCTACTGTAGGTGCCACTGCATAGAATTATAGGGTAATAGTGGATCAGGGAAGAAGTGTTCATGCAATGGCACCTACAAAAGGTCACAGTACAAACCTCCTGGACCAAGACTTGTGGGGAACAGTGATGTGAGCTTTCATTCAAGGGAGAAAGAAGATGAATGTAATAATTGAAAGCTACTTATGGTTCATGAAAACGTAACATGTTTCACAGGTAAGCTTTAAAACACCTATGTTTGAGAGTTTTTCAGTTGTGTCTAGTTCTGCTGGACCTGATATTCATCAACAAGAAAGGACTGATTAGAGATGTGAAGGCTGGGGGCATCCTTGGATGCAGGACCATGGAATGGTGGAGGTCATGTTCCTGAGAGGATGGAACAAGGCAAACAGTAGGATCACAGCCCCCGAGTTCACAAGAACAGACTTCAGCCTGTCTGGGGATCTGCTTGGAAGAATCCCGTGGGATACCATCCTGGAGCAAAGAGTGGTCCAAGACCTGGTTGATTTTCAAGGATCACCTCCTCCAAGCTCAAGGTTAGTCCATCCCTAAAAGCAGGAAGTCAAGCACAGGTGGCAGGCAGCCTTCATGGATGAATGAGGAGCTGCTGACTAAACTCAAACATAAAAAGGAAGCGTACAAGATGTGGAAGCAGGGACAGAAGAAATGTAGAAACAGTATGAGCATGCAGGGATGGGGTGGCAAAAACCAAAGCCCATCTGGAGTTTAATCTGGTGAGGGATGTGATAGGTAACAAGAGCTTCCACAAGTATATCTGCAACAAGTTGAAGACTAGGGACAATGTAAGCCTGCTGCTGAATGGGAGTGGGGCCCTGCTGCAAAGGCCATGGAAAGAACGGAGGTAAGCATTGCATTTTGTATTGACAAGCTGATGAAGTATAGACTAGAAAAGTGAACAGTGAGTTCTGTTCAAAATTGTCAGGCTCACAGGGTTGTGGTCAGTGGCATGAAATCCAGTTGGAAGGCCAGTCACTAGTGGTGCACCCCATAGGTTGTTACTGAGACCTACTAAACACTGTTTAGCACCATCATTAATTACCTGAATGATAGGACAGAGTGCACCCTCAGCAAGTCTGCAGATGATACAACATTGGGACTAGTGGCTGATATGCCAGACGGATGTGCAGATTCAGAGGGACCTCAAGGGGATGGAGAAATGGGCTGACAAGGACCTTATGAAGTTCAACAAGGGGAAATGACAAGTCCTGCACCTGGGAAGGAATAAACGCAAGCACCAAGACAGGCTAGGATCCAACAGCCAGAAAGCATCTCTGCGGAGAAGGATCTGTGGGTCCTGGTGAACACCAAGTCGAACATAAGCCAGTAATGTGTCCCTGTGGCAAAGAAGGCCAACAGCCTCCCGGGCTGCATCAGGCAGAGCGTTGCCAGCAGGTCGAGGGAGGCGATCCTTCCCCTCTGCTCAGCACTGCTGAGGCCACACCTGGAGTGCAGGGTCTAGTGCTGGGCTCCCCAGTACACAGGAGACACGGACGTACTGGAGACAGTTAAGCAAGGGCCACAAAGATGATTAAAGTTTTGAAGCATCTGACGTATGCTGTGAGAGCTGGGACTGTTCAGCCTGGAGAAGAGAAGGCTCTCGGGGATCTTATCAATGTCTATAAATACCTGATGGGGATATAAAGAGGATGGAACCAGAGCCTTCTCAGTGGTGCACAGTCAAAGAAAAAGAGGTAATGGCTACAAACTGAAATGCAAGTAATTTCATTTAAACATAATAAAAAACATTTTTTTGCTCTTAAGGACAGTCAAATGCTGGAAATGCCCACAGAGATTGTCGAGTTTTGCCAGAGATACTCAAAATGCAACTGGACAAGGCCCTGGGCAACCTGCTGTAGTTGACCCTGCTCTGAGCAGGGGGTTTGGACTAGATGATCTCCAAAGGTGGCTTCTGACATCAGCTTTTCTGTGATTCTGTGACTCTGTGATTCTGTTTTTCCTAGTATCCTTATACTTGGCTTCCTACAGTGTGACAGCACACAGCATTTTAAGAGCACAACAACAAAAAACGCATACATGCTTTCATATACACAAGCAGTCTACACAAGTAGAGTAGCAGATGTCTTTACAGGCATGCAATACCGTGCATTTCTGACTGTGTGGAAGTTGTACCACAACCTCTGTTCTTTGGCATAGAGAGAGAATTGACCCAAGTCCCCACATAGCAGAAAAGCAGTTATCCCTTATTCATCAGTTTTCAATCAAAGGAAAAGAATAAAAGAGCGATGTGCATGCTGCATGGGTCAGGAATGTTGGGAAGCAAAGCGCCAGCGAGCAAACCACATCTGTACTCCTGGTATATCATTTTACACTGTGCATGGCTGGAATGTGCTAAAGCAGCATGGCCCAACTGGCAGCCGGCGAGTCAAACCCAGTGCCTCCATTCAGCCTGCTGCCTTTTCCCTGGGCAGCACAAAGAATGGCTGGTGGAGCCGCCAAAGGCCGCCTCCCGCGCCAGCTCACGGGCCTCCGGGCTCTGCTGGCTGGCTCAGAGGGAGCGGATGGGAAGACGCTGCTATTTCTGGGGGAAGGAGGGAGGGAGGGAATAATCCTTGGTTGCCGGTGGGGTGAGAAGCCTAAGGAGGGAGAAGGTGGGAGTGGGTTGCTGCTGCCCTGGAGTGGTGGGGAAGGCAGCTGCTTGTGTAGGGAGGGCGAAGATAGGCAGACGCTGTTAGAAGAGCGGGTGGTGTTTAAGGTGGAGGGACAGGGGGTCACCCTCTCTGGGGTACCACCACAGAATGGCTCCAGCTGCCAAGGTCACACTGTGCAAGTGCATCTCCACAAGCACCTCCTAAACTCGTGATGACATGCCTCGTTATAGCCAGCACCGCAGTCCCACGCCTTCCCCCTCCAGGTGTGAGCGTGCGGCCCCCTGCCCCGCTGCGATCCCCGCCTCTCGGGCCTGCAGGGCCGCAGCCACCCTGCACTGCAACCACGTGCGCGGGGAGACTGCACAGATGGAGCTGCCCGTCCGGCAAGCCTCTTCCAAACCCCCATGTTCCTTCCTTACATACTCTCTTCTTCGACATACGATATTGGTTAAGCACCACTGGTACTTTAACTGAATCCCATAAATAGGAAGAATCCTATACATAGGAAAAACAGGTGTTAACTTTTTGTTTACCAATAGACTGTTAGTAGCTTTTACTGGCAGTCTTCAGTCCTCTCAGGTCAATTTTTCAGGTTAATTTTACTTTACTATGTTCTTTATCTATGCAAAATTATAATGTAATGTTTCATGGATATATCCAAATATGCCTATATGCACAGACATATGCAGTATTAGATAGAAGAAACATGGCATCAAAATTTGTCTTCAAATGTGGTTAATAAATTGACTGACCCAAAAGACAACATGTTGGACACAGACAATCAGAGGAAAATGTATGTGATGCACAGATTCTGTTCACTCACTGTACCGTAACTGCACACACGTATAGAAACTACTATGCTAGCCTTACCACTCCTAGACAGGGCAGTACTCTGGCTGAATGTATAATATTGTTTCCAAAACAAAGGCAAACTCCAGGTCCTAAATCCAGCTTGCTTATAAGACAGACTCACAAAGCTAATTCCCTACTGAGCCTGAAGTGAGGTGCCCATCTGCTCCTCTCAACTGGAGATGTATTTCCACAATGATAAACAGCTGCTTGAAAAACTGTGAGAGACAGTATCTTAGAACAATATAAATGAAGACAAGATGCATCAGAACAGTCACTTCAAAACCCATGCATTTCTGGTAACAAACCAAAAGGCCTGCCTGAGATGTAAATACCCTCTCCAGCTGGTGGCCCTATATTAGCCCCCCTAATCCCCTAGGATCCACAGCTCCAGGGGATATTTTCTACCCCACGGGGAAATTATCTGTCGCTAAAAGCTGCAAGATGTGAGACAGATGGGGAACTAATACTACACACTGAAGAGGTTGAGCACTTTGTGGCTATCTGCCCTGTTTGGCAGGACAGACGGTATGGCAGAAAGGGCGGTGTGGCCCCAGCTGTCAGGAAGGGCAGAGTCCAGGCAGGAGGTGTCTGGAAACAGCTGTGAAACCTCCCCACGCTTTCTACCCCGTGATAAACTGGCAATAAAACAATACTTTGTAAACCAAGGAAGTACCCAGATTTAGTACGGACTTTCCTTCTAGTGACCCCTGCAGTGCTGTGCAATGATGGGAAAGTGTCACAGTGTTCATTTTACAGGGGGGGGTGACCAGCAGCACATCTAATGGCAGTGGTGGAAATGAAATCCAAAGCTGTAACCCTGGCTCCATGGTAATCCAAGAGGTTTTACCACTAATGTCACTGAAGCCAAATTTCACTCAGATTTTCTGACTCCTGTGCATGCCTTTCAGCCTCTTCTTTGATATGAACTTGCTTTTGTTTTTTTTTAGGGTGTGGGAAGATCTATTCCCTAAGATTCCTCTTAGCAATGTCCATCTCGTAACAAACACACTAACTACATATCAGGGAAACAAAACCCAGTTCTTCACTTTTGAATTCAGGAGCCCTAAGGTGGATATAGAGAAAGATGAACATTGTGAGAAGCTGAGAAAAGAAAATAACATGAAATTTAAAACAGTAGCCTGCAAAAATTGATTAACTACTTCTGCTTGTATTTAAACTGGCACAGGTAGCAATGCAACCTTGCTCCTGATATCCTCTGAACATGCTATTTCCTGGATCCCCTGGGATCAATTCTAGGGCAACAAGAGACAATTCAATGCCCATAATCACTCAGGTTGAGGCCTCTGAGTTGAGACACATGATAATGTCAGCATTGTTATACTTTGAGCATGATGTAGCACCACTCCCGTTATTTTCAGTCTTAAAAAATAGTCATTAATTTTTTCCTATCCTACCACTAACTTCTGTTGGAAGTTCTCTCCCATGGCTGAGTCTCTGACCCCCTCTTTGACCCCTCTCAAAATCCGCTCACACCTTTCTGTTCCCTGACGCCATGACATTAACGATTCTGCCTTCACGCTTCCATATAGCACAGTCCCAGTCACGGCACAGCCCCAAGCCCTCCTGCAGCCCTGTGAACCCCCGTGCCTGCCCATCCACACTTTGATCCTTCCTCGAGTCATGTCATGGTTTAGCCCCAGCCAGCAACTAAGCACCATGCAGCCGCTCGCTTGCCTCCTCCAGCTGGTGAGATGGGGGAGAGAATCGGAAAAAAAATGGTGGGTTGAGATAAAAACAGTTTAATAGGATGGCAAAGGAAGAGGAAATAATAATAATTATTATTATTATAATGATAAAGAAATATACAAACCCAAGTGACGTACAGTGAAGCAACTGCTCACCACCCAGTGACCGACAGCCCGTCCCCAAGCAGCAATTCACACCCGCTGGCTAACTCCAGTTTTATATGCATGACGTCCAATGTGGCATGGAATATCCCTTTGGCCGGTCTGGGTCAGCTGTCCTTGCTGTGTCCCCTCCCAGCTCCTTGTGCCCCTCCTCGCTGGCAGAGCATGGGAAGCTGAAAAGTCCTGAATTTAGTATAAGCACTACAACTACTTAGCCACAAGTAAAATCATCAGTGTGTTATCAATATTATTCTCGTATTAAATCCAAAACACAGTACTACACCATCTACTAGGAAGAAAATTAACTCTATCCTAGCTGAAACCAGAACAAGTCATTACGACTTTAACACAGCTTCACTCACACAAAACATTCACATAGAGGCCATGGGACTATTGCTTGAATAAGGACTTTGCAGAAAGTCCCAGATTTGGCTCACTGAGGTTATACGGCTCTGGAGGACACCAGTTCATGGATACAGGCAAGGCACTAAGACACTACACCTGATATGTGGATAAAAGGTATCGCTTGAAGTAGTGTCACAGAGAGACACTGCCTTCTCTTGGCACCATAACTAACCAGCACATGCCCTCTCCTTACTCCAAACACAAAAAAAAAACCAAATAAAAACCCCCAACCAAACCAAACCCAACCCAACCCAACCCAACCCTACCCATGACAGGTCAGAAACTGTTCTTAAAGACACCTGTGCCCCTAAATGTACCACCATGCCTGTGAGCAACACAGAGGCACATCGTATCAGCAACAGCTAATTCATTTCAGGTCACCACAGTGCTCTTAAGAGGGTGGTAGGAAACAACCCTTCCAGAAGGCAGTACTGCTCTGTCCCTGGCCAGCGCTCGGGGACGGGTCATCACTCATCCCCACTGGGATGGTGCTCACCACCAGCTCTTGTTGTGGGCAGAGGAGTGGAGCAACTCTGTTTGGCTGATGCAAGGACGCACATGTGACGATGGCTTGATCTGGTCAGCCTGCATCCGGCATCATACACCATCAAATACAGTGGGCATGCTACAGGCTGTTTAAAAGCCACAATGAGGAGACAACATGCTTTTCAGTGATAAATGGCTCTAAACAAGCTCATGCATAAAATTAGAAGCAATCTGTAGAACTGTAATTTCCATTCTCCCATGGACTTGAAAGGAAGATTATTACAGCAGCAATTGCTAGAGCTGCTATATTGAAAGGTCAACCTGCAATTTCATTGCCTCCACCCCTCAATACTTACGCACATAACAAAGACCAAACCATTCACATTTCAAGAGCTTGTAACTCCTCCAGACACATCATGTAGTATACAAATCAGAGCCCAGAAGCACACTTGCCATAGTAAAACTAGAAGGTCTGTTTGTAGGTATATTTGAAGTTGAGGAGGTCTAACAAAACCTGAGTACATTTTCCTGTCAGCTTGTTTCACACACTTCAGCAAAACAGCTTTTACTTTTTCTTATTGAGAAATTTTGCACCCTATTAACCTTCTCTCTATTGTATCAGGACACGAGCACAGCCACAATATTCTCCTGTGCAGGAATCAGAGACCGGACCTGCAACCAGGGACTGATCCTTTTCTTTCATCCTTCCATTCTCAGTACATTTGCAGAATGCAACCAACTTACAAACCGCATTTCTACATGATTAAAATGTGTATTGCTACCAGCAGTAAAAGGTGAACCACCTTTCTGAAACAAACTTTAAACTGGCATTGTCTCTTTAACACTGCAAAACCTTCTTCTGAAATAAAAGCCATAATAGCTATTGGTTTTAAGACATTTTAAAAATTGCTATATGTTTTGTGATTGTGATCGGAGAAAGCTGAATTATCTTCTTTCACATAACAGCTTCACCTTCCAAAAAATATCATCTATGAGGAAATGATATACTCGTTCAATATGATGCTCAGCTACGATGCCCCAGAAGAATATCAGTGAAATTTTGGGTGATGAACACTGTAATATTGAAGATTATATGAGACTGAAGAAAAAAAATGAGGGAATCTTCAGTGCATTAAAAGCAATTACCAACTAAACTAAGATCAATGACATGACAAACTACAACACAGGAATGCTTTTGCTTGCTTGAACTGCTTCATCTACTCTCAAGCTTCAAACAGAAGCCTAACTTAGAGGTTCTGAATTTAATGACCTTCTACTATGATTTGCTTACTTCCCACCAAAACCTTGCAGATAAATGTATCATTCAAGTTACTTTAATGACATAAAACCAGTCTGAGCCTGTTGTAATGAATTCTGCTACTCAGCCACAATATACCATAGGTCAGGCACTGAGATTATCTCAACCTAAAATGTGCATACATGTTGGCACCAAACACAGTATTTGTTTTTAAAGGATTGTTGCAGTTAGGTCTTTATACAAAACTACAGGAAAATAAATCTTAACTTTCTTTTTAGAAGATCTGACATCAAACAATGCATGGAGGCCTGGTAAAGAGCCTAATTTCGGTGGATTCAGCACATATTTGGGCAGAAAAAAAGTAGGAACAGGCCAGAAAATATTTGCTTCATCTGAGTCTTCCTACAAGCCAAAGTGGATGACATTCGCTATAAATTCAATTCTAAGAAACTTATCCCTGATGAGGTTTTCTAAATGACTGGGTGAGGGATAGGAGCATGGTCTGAGAATTTTGTCTCTCCCTGTCTTTGTACCCGCAGTGCCCCATATTCTCAGGGGAGAAGACAAAAATCACCCTGCTCCAGAAGAAAGGAAACATGTTAGTGGGTACATAGGAGTGGTTTTTTAAAAATGGACTATGGATATTCAGAAAAAAACCACCACTGCCAGAGTAAGTCAATCTATACAAAATCCCTTTTAGCAAATTAAAAATGAGAAAAAATAAGAGAATCCTCACCCAGGGATATGACTGCCTCCAAGCTACTTGCTGTACAGCCCAGATGGACTCAACTTCTTCAAAGAACAAAATCCCACCATCTTGAAATCCACCAAAAAGCTGAATATCAAATTATATATTTAATGCATTTTATAATTTTATCTGTGCAGGAACATATTCCATGTAAGAGCAACAACTGAACAAGAACATCCTGATCTGAAATTTCAGTCCCAATAGGTTTTTGTAAGGACGTATCCATGGTATTCCTCTGCCCAGTACCACCATAGTATTGTAGAATCTTTAAAATACATGTACCCTCACAAAACTCCTGGAAGGCAAGGGCGTATTACTGCAGCAGAAGATTCAGGCCTGTGCTACAAGAGGGATGTTACCACACAGATGGGATGAGAGAAGACAATCCTCGAACAGTCCCCAAAATACTTTTCCTTATTAACATTGTACAGCGAATTGGTCAATATGGATTACAATGGACATTGTAGGAGAAGCGGGAGTTTAAAATGTTCTTTTCCAAGCTACCATCAGACTCTTCTTCCACTCTTCTTATTCAGACTGAATATTTACCACCTTCAACCCCCCTCCAGGCTTTATTTGTTATCTGCATAGGACTTAACAGCAAACTATTATTACAGAGCTAGTGCAGGCCTGATTCCCCTATAATTCCTATCAGGAATTCAAGCCTCCTGAAGTTTTTCATAAGGAAAGAGAAAGAACTCACAGGAAACTGATATGGAACCAAATTTTGATTTCCAATCTATGATGTCTGGCATCTTTCACCTTATAATGACTGAATCTACACTACAAGAAAACAAAAAGTTCTCACCTTAGTTACAGTCTACTGCCTAAATGCTGACTGAGATGGGTACTTCGTCTGAAGTGTCAAAAGCTATGGCAAAAGCTAGCTCATTAAAAAAAAAAAATGTACATATTTGAATAGCATTGTTATATGTTAAGGGTAGAAGAAAAATGTGTTGTGGTTGAAGTCTGGCATGTGTTCGGGAATGTAAAACAGAACACTCTTGCAGAGGAGACATTGGCAGAGTCTCAGTTATAACACATGAGTTATTTCCACTATAATATAATGCAGATATTTCAAATATTTCAAACATTTAGAATTTTTGTACAATCACAATGCTTTTAGAAAATCCACTGCATCAGTGCACTGCTTTTATGGGGCCAAGGGAAGGATGGGGCAGGCAGAGAGGAGGTTTATCCACCATGGGGCAGGGGGATGCCGCCGCTCCGGGCAGTGACACAGTTCTAGCATACATTTTTACAAGCAGCAATAGAATTTCCAATTAGAGAGTCAATTTTTACTACCCTATGTCTAATGCGGGAAGATCAATGGATATTTACAACCTTTAACTCCTCTTTTCCTCAGGATAAAAAAAATGTTAGGTGTGTTGTTTTTTTTTTTTTCATAATAAGTGGGAAATATTTCTTTTTATAAAATATCATGTAAATAAACTGCCTTCTAAATGTATAAATTCTACAAATTAGGTACTAAGCACCATGGGCTTTTGCTTCAGAACAACAATTTTGCACAGTAGGTGCAATTTCTTCCTGAGCACAGCTAACCATTACAGTAACATTAACATTTTCTACAAAAATAGTAAGGCACTTATGCATATTTCCTATGTAAAAATGGCACAAAAAAATCTTGAAGCAAACAAAACTTAATGATAACATCTCTCCCTATCCCTATTCACAGACTAAATTACAAATCAAACCATTTAAGCATTTAATTTCTTAAACAATGAAAATCTTACCGGGGTTCAAGAAAAGGAAAGAAAAGTGACTGTGTTTAACATTAGTTCACTTAGCACTTGAAATACCAAGGAAACCTGTTTATCTACCTCTGGAACCAGCAGCTCTTAAATATGACTGTGCTTTTGTTTTCCATCCCTGCAAGGAAGTATATCATCTAAATCATTGCTCTACACCCCCCACACAGCCACAGTCTCATGCCCCTGCCAGAACCCAGCTTTATTCTTGCCATTTCACAGAGGATCAAGGGGAAGCTTCCCTTGCTGTCACCAGAGCACCAGAAATACCAGTGGATGGTTCACACCACCCACCGGAGATGCCGCCTCTGGGACTGGATGAACCACCTTACAGAGATGGGTAGCTCTTTCCATCGGCTGGGGAGACGGAAGCCCTCCCTAGGTTAGATGCTTAACTGTAAAGTCTTCAGAGCCAGACAGATCCCAGTCTGACCAGGAGAAAGATCTGGCACCCGTCACAAAGGAAGCCCAAAGCACAGCAGCTACCTAGGGTGAGCCAGTGCAAGTCCCAAGATGGTCACTGGGACAGCCTTCCAGGGAAATGCACCATCCCTACAGGTGCATTTACAGCCCTGACTTCTTAGAAACACAGGTGTTTCAGCAACAACTCTGTAACTACTTAAGGGAAGCCATGGAGGGGGGTGGGGTACAACAGATACTCAATAAAAAGCATGCGCATGGTCCTCAAAAGTGACCCTTATACCTCAAGTGAGTTGCATCCTCCCCTGCTTATCCAAAGTCACTTTACCATATCTCCCCTCTCCAAAGTCCTTCCTCCCCAACTGCTAATGTGAAAGATGTCTGAACAACGGACTGTGACCCACCTGATCCACTCTGCTACTGACAACAGTATTTTTGTACTGTAGGTAATGGATGTCAATGGCACCAGTGCAATCCTGCAGTTTCCTCAGCTGTTTCCTCCAAATAATCTTAATTCACATGTCAGTGAGGCCACTCCGTTACAGTAGGAGTTGTTCATAAGAATAAAGGTCATTTACTTGACCACAAATGTGAAAGAAGAGGCCTATAAGACTAGCACAGGTATTCCAACTATCTCAGGCTTTCAGAGCCCTATGATCAGGTCATTAGAGAATTGGAAAGTGCCTTGCACCAGCGCTAACTTTCTTATAGCTGAATATATATGTATTTAGCTCTATATATTTAAGCAAGAAGAAAAACCAAAGACACTCTATTTGCTCCAACTATTCACTGAGATGTGAAGAATCCCTCACTTCATGAACGTAATGAAAAATAAACAAGAATCATAACACGTATTCTTCTGAGAACAAGCTGTGGTTGTTCATAAAGCTTTCGAATGGGCTGGCAGTCCTTTCTGCCTACGGACAGGCTGTAATTGCTGCCTCTCAGCTGGAGTGAACCTCCAGCCTGGTGCTTGACCTTGCGGTCACCCCCACCTCCATCTTTTATATTGGCTTAGCAGACAAGGCGGCTATATAAAATCTGTGTCTAACGCATTTTGGCAAAGTACCACAACTCGATACTGTTTTGCTTTCGACAGGCTTCTCGTAACTCTGGTCATTTCTGTAGTTTCACTCGCTGCAGCTATCCAGTGTCATCCAGGGATTGAAACGTGCAAGTGGTATGCTGCTTGTAAATAAAAAAATCCCCAAAAGGCTTCTTTAGGCCAAAGGAAATTCACCCCCTGCCCTTGAGCTGAGCTCTCCTCATTCTCGGTCTCGCTGGGCTTGAGATTGGCTCCATGTGTCAGAGGAGACGCTGCCAGCCCAGCGAGGCTCAGGTCTGGCACAGACCCCAGAACAGACCTCAGCAGCAGCCGCTGACGGCTGGGACGTACGACAGAGGTGGAAAGGCTGGAGCTTCCAGAGCAACTGGGATGACAAAGCTGGCAGTTCTGTAGCTAAGCAAGATTTGACACAGATATTTTGGCCACTGTATGCTTGTAGGTTTGGAAACAGAAAGAGCATCAATAAAGTTTCTCAACAAGAAAAACCACAATGAAATCAACATAGTGATAGAGAGGAATGCAGGCTCTTGCAAAGATCCAGGATTTCTAAGTAACAAATTCCCAAAAATAGCAGGCAAAGCTCACACTTGGTTGCTGACGCTTTCCGATCAGAAAGATTGACCTGTCTTGTTTGTGTCATGCAGCTACCCTCGACCCAAAACTCTCCCAGAGGGGAATGGAACTCTCTTGCCCTCTCTTCCCACTTTGAGTCCAAGATAGGTACCAGCTCAAACCCACACAGGGAGTTTTCTCTCCTCTCTCCTCCAAAAAAGTAGAAAATAAATACATGCTACGTGACCCAAGGTGGGGTTCATCAAGTATAGTGATCTATAGCAGAGGTATCTCTGTCACCTCAAGGCTTTTTTTGTAGTCAGCAAAGACAGACTGCCCTGGAAAGGAGTTCACCCTCCATGCATCTTAGAATGGGATGCATTTACTTTCAAATGAACAAAGTTAGATGACCTAAATTCCCACCAGAGCATGTCACTTTTCACATACCTTCTTTCCTACACCAGTTCAAGACAATTGCAAGGTGTAAAATAGCTGCCAAACGAAAGCTAAAATAAAAATGGTCTGCATCAGTTCAGGGCAATTCCTGGCTTCAGCTGAGGCCAGGAATCCCCATAGCAGTGAATGGGAGCTCACACTCTGAATTTCATGGTGGGGTCTGTAATGGGAATGTGACAAAACTACTGAATCCCTGGCCTGTGTCATTCCTGTGCCAGGGAATTGCTCGCCTTGCCCCACTGCAGCGTGTTTGTGGCACTTCTACGCTGACAGGAGAGCATATGCAGACTGTGCCAGGGACGAGAATCAGCTGCAAATCTGAGCATCTTGCTGCATTCAAATGCTTAGAAGGCAGCCAGCTTCAGCTCTTTTGTACCAAGCAAAGTGATGGAGATGAGAGCCAGAAGGGAAATGCAGTAATTTAGGAGCTCCTTATAGCCTCACTCCTCTGCTCCCTTGATCCTCATTAAATGTTTACTCAATCCATCAAATTTATTCAACTATTATTTTCTCAGCTCAGCTGTTTTGCAGGGACTCTGACAACACAACCATTCCTGACAAACATCTGGGATCACCCGCAACATATTGCAGAAGAAAGAATGCTACATAGTACAAAACAAAAGAGGAATAAATGGCAGAAGACATGGGGACATCCAGACTGTAGACCACAAGACAGAGAAAGTCTCTTTTCCATGCCCACAAATGAAGGAGAAAGGCTAAAAAGCTACCTTGAATGAACACTACCCTGCAGACTGCTTTGCAGAATACATACAGTTTCAGAGGAGTAGTTTTCATGTGCCATAAGAAAAAGTGAGCCGGAGTTGCTACAGAATCCCTGAAACAGAACAATTTTAAAGCCTCATAAAGGTTGGCTGAAGTTATTTGTGGAAATTGCAAATAATGCAGGAGATGATAACATGGACACGCATGGGGCAGACAGCCAAGAACACACAATTTCTATCTATTGCCCTCCTAATCTCACCCTAGGAAAGTCTTCAGTGAAGATCAGATCTAAATAAAAAAGACTAACCGATGAAAAAAAAAAGATCACTGGCAACTGAATGGGTGCTGAGGGGTCGCATGTCTGCACAAGCTTCAGCTGTGTGTGGCCTAAGAACTAGAAACTGGTGGACCTTGGCTCCCCAGGATGCCTCTGGGCTGACTGCAGGTGATTAAGGATCAATTAAGAAAGACCAAATAGAACCTAACCACTATTTCTTTAAATTATGCTATTGTATTTGAATCATAGAATCATAGAAAGGTCTGGGTTGGAAGGGACCCCAAGGATCACAGAGTTCCAACCCCCCTGCCACAGGCAGGGGCACCAACCTCCTGGCCTGGCCCTACAAAAGGATGCCCAGGGCCCCGTCCACCCTGGCCTTGAACCCCTCCAGGCATGGGGCATCCACCCCCTCTCTGGGCAGCCTGTTCCAGCACCTCACCACTCTCTCCGTAAAAAACTGCCCCCTAATATCTAATTCAAACCTTCCTTCCTGTAGCTTTAGTCCATTCCCCCTTGTCCTGTCATTTTCTACCCTTTTAAAAAGTTGGTTCCCCTCCTGTTTGTACGCTCCCTTCAGGTACGGGAAGGCTGCAATGAGGTCCCCCCGCAGCCTTCTCTTCTCTAGGCTGAACAAGCCCAGCTCCCTCAGCCTCTCTTCGTAGGGGAGGTGCTCCAGCCCTCGGATCATCTTCGTGGCCTCCTCTGAACCCTCTCCAACAGTTCTGCATCTTTCTTGTACTGCGGCCCCAGACCTGGACACAGGACTCCAGGTGGGGCCTCACGAGGGCAGAGTAGAGAGGGACGATCCCCTCCCTGTCCCTGCTGGCCACCCAATGCATGGGCCATGTCCCTGCTGGCCATTTGAATACATGTCTCTAATAAACCTATTTAAAATCAAATTGAAAACAATTGTATCTATTTAAAACGTAAAACATTAGTACTGCTTTATTGAATAATCGAAACAGTACGTGCTTGTTGTCAAAGTTTTAAAACAAGTCAAATATCTAAAGTGGTTTATTAGTAACAAGTTAAATGGAAGACAGTGGTTAAGCACCTAGAATAAGAAGTGCTAAAACAGGTTCTGACAGCAGTAGTCTCTTCTGCAAATATAGATAATGTATCTCTCTTGACAGTTTATTTAAATATTTTTGGTTCAATGAATAATTCATTCCAAGTTGAAACCAGCTAAGAGTTGAGGGAAAAAAAAACAAAAACCAAAAAGCTTCAGTGACAGCTTGCTTTCTAATTTCATCTTGTGAATAAAAGCACAGAGTGAGACAATGAGCACTGCAGTCCTAAAACTTCAAGGCAGTTATCAGAAATAAACAGATCAAGTCATTAATGACAAAGTTCTTTTGTTTAATTACTTTGTTTTAAATGATAAAACTTGGAGAAAAAAATAGCAAAAGGTAAAATATATTCCACATAAATAAGGTAGTTCCGACTCTTTAACAGCATTTTAAGAATGCTGCTTTTGAACATTTTTCAGAAAATCTGATGTTTTGTCCTTACACAAGTTGGGATTTGAACAAGTAGGAGAAAATTATTATCCAGGGAGAGCTGCATTCTTTTTTGCTTGTTTGTTTTATTAAAATATATAGATCTAGGATCTGGGTGAACCTGGTGTTTCTGGGGCACAAAAGAGATGCTCACTGCACGTTGCCACTTGACGGCTTGCAGAAGGGGAGGGCTTTGCTCACGGAGCAAAACTGCTGCTGGGGAAGGCGCCTTGTATGCAGAGAGGGCAACGGCAGCGCGGCCCTACAGCCTCTCTCCTTAGTCCTTGAGCAGGGAGAGCTACACGCGGAGATCCAGAACAAGGTGCAGAGACCCAGATCAGGCTGCATTTGTCCAGCCGACTCCTGGCAAGGAAGAGAGGCCACAGCCCTGCACTGCAAATACATGAGGAACAGGTTGAGCTATTGCAAAGCGTAAGCTGAGTCAGCTGTGTAGACCTCATGCTCGACACGAGTGTAGTACTCCCAACATCAAAGCCCTGCTCTGCTGCCGACCTGAACTCTAGCAAAGTCACTGGCTTTCTACAACCTGCACATTGGCCAGGGAGCAATGTTTCCCTACTTTCCCTGCAGCCATGCAAGAAAAGTGATCGAGTTGAGGTTTGGGGGCATGTCTGACTACAGAAAATGCCATATACTTAAATGAAGTTGACTGAAAAGTTAGTACTAAAATCATCAGGAAAAGGAGACAGGAGGAGGCATTCAAGACTGCTTCATACTCCTTTAGAAACAGATTCAAATCTGTAGATGATCACAACGACTAAGAAAAAATAACCCTATGTGGGTAAAACAGAAGAAAATACAGAAAGTCAGTGTGACAAATTCCTATTTTAGAGATCAGGTTACTGCAATATTTGGTTTCTGTTAAAATTCTTCAAGCTATAAATTTAAAATATCACAGGTCCTTTATTAGTCTGAGAAGACAAATTTATGCTGCTTAATTTGTATCCAGAAGAAAAAAAAGAAAAAATGAAGAAAAAAGAAAGATTCACCTGACTCTCTGTTATGCAGTCATTTTTTAGCTCTGCTGTATTACTGGACAAGAGAGATAAAGCACCGTCACTGGGGAAGCTCTGAATGCTGTGATGTAGCTAACAGCGCATCTCCTCGAACAGAGCTGCATTTCACTTGCTGCACCAGCTTTCTCTGAACGTAGTGCTGGAAACGAAGGGCTGGCAAACTCCCTCGCTGGAGTGCCTGGCCTCTATCTGCAGTGATTCAATGTCTGGAGACACTCTAAACAGTTTTCTTCAAAGATGCCACTTCATAAAATCTTCAATATATAAATTAAGTTGGGTCACGTCAAACATCGTTCAGGCACAGGAAAAAAGACTACTATTGTGACAGACAGAAAGACTGCCTGAATTGCATGGTTTGGCACTAGAAAATCCCGACCCTTTTCCATACTGCAGGGAAAGAAACAGCAGCAAGAGTTACGGCTGTCATTCATGGGATGCTTAACTCCCCAGCATATGACTACAGCAAGACACTGTTATTCCTGAGATGCTGGAGAGGAGCAGTGCCGATGTACCCAGCTGCTCCCCGCACTCTCGGGTGCCCACCTTGGTTTTGGTGGTCAGGAGGAGGAGAAGCGGTTCATCGCACCCCCCAGTCCCCAGTGCAGAGAGACAGTCACAACCCCAACACTGGGCACCTTGGGCAGCCCCAAGCCCTCCCTCCCACCCACGCTGCCTCCGCAGGGGACTAGTCCCAGGCAGTGCGGGGTACCCAGTACAGACCCGCGCACTGCACTGCTCTCGTCAGCTCGAGCATCACGACGGCTGCAGCGCCAGCCCCGTGACGCAGGAGGTCTGAACTCAAGGCACCTTAATTAACTCTCAGGTCCTCGGTAAAGAAACAGAAGCTGCTGAATCATCTTGGCTTCCCAAGGCGAAGCAGGAGTTAGCTGTTTTGTTGATCTTGTTTGCTTCTTCCAGGGTGGCCCTGTGTGTCTTGAGAACAAGGAGCTTTACAGACACAAACAACATTCCTGTTGCTGCTATTTCTGGTGGGTGGGGAGCCATCCCTTGCCAACACCCAAGTTGCTACTCCCGGCTGGCAGCTTGACAAAGCAGTATCTCCCAAGGCCAAGCTCTATCCCATGACAAGATCATCATTACGAATCATCATCTTAAGGCAGAATTTAGTCTTTGGGGTAGGGAAAAAGTCACTGGGGGAGATGCCATGAGATAGCACCATGCAAAAACAGTGCACCATAACAAAAACGGTAAAAAGCAAGCCAAGCTATAGCAGAGCAGTCCTACAGAACAGGTATTCTACACCTAAGATTTATAGAAATGTTAGGAGTTCAAGAGGAATTACTCTAAAAAGCCACAGGATTTATTAGATGGTGCTAAACTTTTCTATTAGTGTTTTGACCTATCACATATAAAAGACAACAGGTATGCAGCTCTTCAGTGTAGAGCATGTTCCAAATATATATTTTTTTTTCTTATTTTCTATTAAAAGTTACATGAGTTTTCAGCAGGCACTTTATGCCTATAGAATTTATTTGAGATCCTTGTCTGTTAGGCTAAAAACACTCAAAAGGTCTCACAATGACATTTTTCCCTCCACTGTTAGGTCCTTTGAAAAGGTGAAACATTCTCCACGAACGGCTGGCTTGCTGCCCGGCACAGTAAAGAGATGAAGCACCTGCCACCTCCCCTCCTGTTTCTGTAAGGAGGAGAGAAAAGGGAAATCTTCTGTCCTGAAAAGCATGAGCCCCAGCCTATTGTGTATAGCTGCTGTGGGAGGGCATGGAGGAAGGTCCCCAATGAACAATCAAGAGGAACCAGTAAAAATGTCAACCTCAGACAAAGGGGAACTCTGCCTCGGAAGCGAATAACAAGGAAAGACCTTGAAAATTCGCTTTTAGTGCTCTTGAGGAATTCCGAGCCATGCTGGCAGACCTGGGAAGACAGTGTCCTACAGAGACGATGCTGCTGCACTTGCAAGGTCCCTCTGTTGCGGGAGGGACCCATCACCGCAGGAGGACCCGCACCGGCTCTGCGGGATGCACCAAAGTCAACGGTGGGTTTAACAAAGAAAGCAGCCTCCTCCCCGCTTCTTTCTCTCCTGGAGGCTAAGGGAAAGAACCCGGTCTAGCGTTAAAACACAATACCAGACACACAGAGAGTATAATCTGGTATTAAAAAGAAACAACAGAAACCATTCAGATCTCAACGGATATTAATCCTCACCTTGTGTACTATCACTATCCACCATAAAACGTACGATTGGTTGTGTATTAAAGATTGTTTATATGTGACTTTAATTTTCTCTTTTAATTAGCAGGAGTAAGTAGGTTTAGGGGGTTTAATTAAAACTAACTGAAATAACTGTCTGATGGTTTTAAGGATTAAATGCTTTTCCATTCGTAGGCTGAAAAGGGTACAGCACGTTTGCAATGCAGAGGTTGTGGGGAAGATCAGACACTTCATTGAATACAGTATCTTTCCAGAAAGTCAGCAAAAGTGCCACTGACAGCTTTTTCTGCCAAAAGAAATCAGGCCAAGAAATAGTTAGGTTGACATTAAAAGGAAAAGGATATTCCTTTACTTTCCTATAGCCAAGGAAACTCAAGTAGAGAGGCCAGTCACTCCAGTCGTGTGCTCTTCGGCTCACGGGAGGCATCACCGTGTGCACAAGTACGGCCAGGCACCCCAAGCCCTGCTCTCTGCCACCTCGTACCCTCTGCATGGGGACAGGGTGGAAGTCGCATTCCAGTGACGAAAATGGATATTGTGGAATACAAGCAGCATTTTTACAGCCAGCAAAATGAAATACTTTCCATACAGCATGTAATTACCTTGTGGAGCTCACTGTTACAGGATATGGAAGAGGCTAATGGTTTAAATGAGTTCAAAGAAGTATTAGACATTTGTAGAGGATGGATTCATCACAGGCTGTAAAATATGATGGTTTGGATGCAAACTATAGCTCAGCAAGTCTCTGTGGTATTGATTACTGAAAGTTGGAACAGTGTAGCAGAGAAAATATCTCTACATTTCCTCTGATTTCTATATTCTTTGGTCCGACTCTTGTGTTATTGCAGTCTTTGCACAACTGAAAATAACCTCTCTGCAGTAGGAAAGCCAGGAACTACTTTGTATTAGGCACTGACTCCCTTTACGGTGCTGGGCAAGGCATTTGGCCTCTGTCCTCCTTCTGCAGTCACCAACTTGCAAGCAGTTTGAGGCAACTAATTAGCTAAGGTTATATATGTTTTAAAAATGAAATCTGCTACATATAATCAATTGGTCTCATTTAACAAACCCCAAAGAAAAATATTTATTAAACCCCCTGTTTCTTTAGGAACTTGCACAGAGGAAGCCGTTACAGCTTCTAGCACAGCAACCTGACATTTTCAAAAAAAATCTCCATATTAAAATCCAACGGTACTTACAAGCCTTGCAGGTGAGAGGGAATAACTGATGACATAGCCAATTATACTCAGCTTTTATGCAGTACTAGCTTCAAAGGCACAATATTAAGTTTACATGGATACAAGTCAGGTGTCACAAACTTCCAGAGATGAGAAATTACATATGTAGTATCTTCCATATGGATCTCATCTCAGAGACTGAAGAATGCAGACGTTGACTATCCTACGGTCTGCAGCAGTGACAGCTTGTGGAAACCACTGCATTATCTTTAAACTACCTAATCTGAAGAGCTGTCACAGTACAGGTGCAGCAGCACAAAGCTTAGGACAAACCAGCTACTAAAACATTTACCCAGCTTCTTGGGCAAGCTTACCCACCTACACTGAGCTCTATACTTATGCTGGTGGCAATGCATAATCATGGTAGTCCAAAATTACATTGGGTCTATGCAAATGCAGTCCCTGCAATCAAGGAGAAATGGGATAAGCCATCTGAAGCTACCTACCCAGTTTAAATTGAATGTCTGGGTTTCCTCTGTAGTCACAAGGACTGGAATGACCAAATACCCAAAGCTGACACTGCGTGTGTAAGAATCAATATCCAGTTGCAGACACCAGATTTTCTGGGCATCAGGTATGAACTACATTTGTGCCTCCATCCTTCATTCAGGTTGTCTGCTGTTTTAATTGAATAAAGTAATAAAACTATCACTGTGCTATGTAAAAAGCCTTAATGTGGCTGCCAACAGGGCAAATTAAGAGACAAAAGAACCAGTAGTTTATCACATGGTTTATTGCTGAGAAAAACAGTGCACTCAAGCTATTATCACTATTATGCTACAAGTTATAACAAGAAATCAATAAGGATAAGAGAGAGAAATGTTCACATTCATCCCCGAGGCACTGAAATCTCCCTTCCTTTATGCAAAAGGAAAGAAGAGAATTGAACAACTGCGGTGTCACTGAATCATGTCAAAAGGTGCATCTGTTACTCACAGAATGAGTGCTGCTGCAGCAGCCATTTAGTGAACTTTGAGTATTTTAAACCAAACCTACATTCAGTGAAATTTCCTAGCACACCAATATCAGACTGTAGGAAAGGGGGTGTAGAAGCAAATCCTCTGCCCAGCAGAGAACCCCCCAGCACCAATGCTGAGTGGAGCTGGCATCTCAAGCTGCCGATAGACAGGTCGATCCTGCATCTCCTGTGCAACTGCATGTAAAGGAGCTCCCCTCCGCTCCTGCTCTGCTCCCGACGCTACTTTTCTCTCGCCAAGCCCAGCTGCGGCACAGGCTGTTCCTCCCTCCCCAGCTCATTGCCTCCTGACCTCCAGGACCTTCTGCTGAATGTTGCCACTTGCTATTATCATTAGTATTTGGAAAGAAATATATCCATACTACAGAATGGCAGCAGACCAGTAACTAAGACAGACACCTCTAAATGAAAGGTCAGTTCACTCTCCTTGGGAAAAAAAGAGAAAAGAAGTACTTTTATCCAAGTCTGCTTCATCAATTGACATTTCACTGTAGATCTTGTTAAGGAAGTGAAGGAAAGAGAAACACAGGAATGGCTGAGGAATGGACGTAAGGAATGGATGAGGACAGTGAGGACAGGGGCAGAGATAAACCGAAAGTAGTAAAAGGGAGACCTAAATTAGAGAAACATGGAAGAAAAAAACAAAACAAAAGAAAAAACATGATGATGATAACAATGCCATTAGTAAAAAAAAGGTTTGCTGAACTGCCAGATCTGAGGGTTGTTCTTTTCTTCACTTGGTCTCAAAACCCACTTCTGTTTATTTGCTTAGTTATTATTAGTACATCTTCTTTATACTTTATGAATAAAAAGGGTCATTAATTTATTTACTATGACTCATAAGTTAGCCCAAACTATTTCTAGTGCATACAAATACAAAAAATAGAACTGGTTCATTTTTAACCCAAGACATCAACAAAATTTCTAAGATCAGCTATTGTATAAATATGTAATATTAAAAAAAAAAAATCCATGATGTTGAAGACTAAATATTATATTGACTTGTGCTTTGTCCATTGCTTCGCTCCTATCTTATACTGCAGTACCTGCATGACAACATTAGAGCTGAACTGCCCAGTTAACATTTGTCAACTGATGTATCCGATTAATGAAAGGACAGTAATGCATTATGGAAAGCGATGATGGTGTTTCATTCCGCGCCCCTTTTCCCCCCCATATTCATTCAGCTTAATGTTGTTGTTTGTACAAGTGGGAATACATTAAAAAATAACACTGGACTTTTCTGAACTCTCTCAAAATATTTCTAAAATCCATGACATACACAGAATGCTTAATTTTAGGCTAATATAGAAGGAAGACATTATAATTCTTTGAGATGGCTTCACTTTTGTTTTGACCTCAAATAAGCAGTGCACAAAATATAGTTAGATACATTTTATTTGATATTACCCATCTCTCATATTCTTACCTACCATCACATAAAAAATACCATCTATTTGAGGAAGTTGCCAGATTGCACAACCAGAAGCCAGAACTTTTAAAGGAAAAAAGCGGTGAGGTCACTCGTGATCACACCTACTTGAGTCACTTCATTCCACTGTGCGGCCTCAGCTACCACTCACATTAACTCACTTTTGCTGCATGATCTTCTCTGGCCTGTGCTGTGCAAGAGTTAAGGCACTAGAGTCACTTCCACTAAACAACAAGGAAAGGCAAATTTAATCTCATCAATCTTATTTGTGTGTGTGTGTGTGTGAAGCAGGCTCTCAATAATTATTTTGGATTCTCATTTCTTTTTCATTTCTCATGCTGCCTCTACTCTCTGTCCTTTCAGAGAGTTTTCTAACATATATTAAATATATTAACTTCTCTCTAGCAACAAGACACAAACACAGAAATTGGCAGCTCATGGTAAATTTCAGCTTTTCCCTGCTTTCCTCCACTTTGGCCATTTGTGGTCCCAGTTGTGCAACAGTTAGGACATGCTACAAGCTCTTCAGAGCAACACATATCCTAGCATATTAATTTATAAAGAGACAGAAATGAAATAGAAAAAGTAATGTCAACTAACATATTCTCCCCCAAGGACTAGGGCTAATAAAATAAGGAAAAGAAGGAAGAAGAAAAGTCATAGATCAAGGAAATGATCAAAATGATCAAGGAAATGAACTAAAGTTGTTCATTGAATGGAAATTAAGAAACAGCTAGCGTGCTCTGAAATGCTAATAGTTAGGGAGATGCAGACTTTTGTTGCGCAAAACCAGTCCCACGGGACAGTCAGAAGGTTAGCCAAAAAAAACCCAGAAGAGGAGAGGAAATTAATATTACCTTGCCTTAACATCAGTCTGAGGTGGGGTAAAGCCTTCTCAGGGAAGCCTGTCATTGTTCATTGCCTACAGACAAAATCCAGATGACTAACTTTACATGCACACTGTTTTAACCATTAAGTGAGATGAATCCAAAGGTGTCACCAACTCTGCTCCACTTCAGTGGGACATTCTTCAATAAGGACAAAAAAACACCACTGTAAGGCGGCTTCGGGGAATATCTGTACATGTATGTGCCTTTGCAAGTCTATTTTCCACAAATCTCTCTGTAAACAAGATGATATCACTTTCTATTTTTCATCCTTTTTGGCACACTATTTCAGCAGCATTTCTCCTATAAGCACTAATTGACAACACATGCTAGCTTTTTCCAGCATAATATTTAACATTGCACACAGAGAGAGCTCTGCCAGAGTTTCACTGTGTCACTGGCATGTTAGGCAACACTGGAAACATTCTCCCACCAGAAAGCTTGCCACCTCCACAATCTTTTTTTTTTTTTTTTTTTCCCCAAAAAACTATCTGATTTTACCTCTTTCCAGAATCTGTAGGACCCTCAAGCTTTTTGGATTATTTTATTTTCTTTGAAATCTTCATTAAAACAATTAATGCATTAATATAACAATGTCCTTTTTCCAGAGCAACATGATACTCTCTACCAGAACCCCAAGCTTCTCTTAAGCAAGAGCCAACAGCTCACAGAGTGGTTACACGTGGGGCTAACCATGCCTCACGAAAACACACCATGCCTGAGGGATGGCCACGCTGGAGAGAGAGGTTCTATGCAGATACTCCCCAAACTAAACTTAGAGAGCTCTGTTCATGATGGGAGAAAAGAAGAAAAGGCTTTACACATAAAATCATGTTCTCCAGAGCCCGTGGCTTAAACAACTGTAGATCTGCTGCTGTCTCACTGGAATCCAGGTTTCCAGGACTGATAAGCAAGAATCATACATGTCCACGCTTCCAAAATTTTATGTGAGACTTTTTTCAGCAGTAAGGAGGGCAGAGGGGAGCAGAAGTCAGAAGGAACATAACAGGCCTTAGCAGGTGGAAGACAGAAGATACAAGCCCCCTTTTACCAGCTGGAAAATAGGTAATTCCATAGTTCTTCCAAATGGAAAGGAACAGAGCCAGCATAGTGGCAGGGGGGAAATTTTGTTCATATCAACTTTCACTGGAGGGTCCAAGATGTAAAGTATACTTTTTTGGCAAAGCAGATGTGTTATGATCACGCTTCTCACCAGTAAATCATAAGCTGATCTGAGTCTGGAAATCATTCTAGGATATACCTCGCATAGGTATATCAGGGGTATTTGATTTTGTATTACATCAAATAATAAAGTACAAATTTGTCTTGAAAAATCTGAATTCTGGTCAGTCATATAGGTGACAAAATCATATAAAACTGACATAAAGAACAAGATTGTCTTATTGCCTTAAAAAGCTGTGAGTAGTCTTTCACACTAGAGCAAATTCACATATTCAATATTTTCCTAGCCAGTACACATCTTCTGTTCCCATTGCCATTATTGCAAATATTTATATTTGAGGCACAGCAAGCTGCTACAGCTCAAAGACAAGTCTAGACAAATTCAGACAGAAAATGAGATCAAATTAAACTCTGAACCAGTGGAATAACTTAACAATGGATTCTAGCAAGTTCAAGTGTTTAAAAACAGGTTTTTTTAGTAATGAAACAAAAATTTTCTCTAAACTTAATCAGAAATGTGTCACTGCAGTGATCATGTGGTGAAATATTACAGTCTGCTTAATGAAGAATGCCAGAATAAACCTAACCTAAAACTTGCTTCCAAGTTCTGCAGGAAATCCTCTTGCAGAATAACTGGGATAAACAGTATCATAAGTCCACCACAATGGCATTATTTGAAAGGTCACTGTCAGCATTACAGGCTCCATTCCTTTGTAGCATCCTACTTCTGCTGAAATCATTCAAGCTACAGAGGCATGAAACAAAAGAAAGGTCTTGAAGACTCAAAAAATGGAGCCACTGTTCAAAGCCAAGAGAGATGGTGAGATCAGTCTTTCAACTTCAGACGTGGGCCCATGGGAACCTCATGAAGTTCAAAGGTCCTGCACATGGGTCAGGGCAATCCCAAACACAAATCCAGGCTGAGTGGAGAATGGATTGAGAGCAGCCCTGAGGAGAAGGACTTGGGGGTGTTGGTTGATGAGAAGGTCAACATGAGCCAGCAATGTATGCTGGCAGCCCAGAAGGCCAACCGTCTCCTGGGCTGCATCCCCAGCAGCGTGGGCAGCAGGTCGAGGGAGGGGATTCTGCCCCTCTGCTCCGCTCTGGTGAGACCCCCCTGCAGTGCTGCCTCCTGCTCTGGGGCCTCAGCACAGGAGAGACACGGAGCTGCTGGAGCGGGGCCAGAGGAGGGACACAAAAATGATCCGAGGGCTGGAGCAGCTCTGCTATGGGGACAGGCTGAGAGAGCTGGGGTTGTTCAGCCTGGAGAAGAGAAGGCTGTGGGGTGACCTTAGAGCAGCCTTCCAGTACCTGAAGGGGGTCATCAAGAAACCTGGAGAGGGACTTTTGACAGGGCATGCAGTGACAGGACAAGAGGTAAGGCCTTTAAACTGAAAGAGGGTAGATTTAGATTGGCTGTAAGGAAGAAATTCTTCACAATGAGGGTGGTGAGGCACTGGCACAGGCTGCCCAGAGAAGCTGTGGATGCCCCATCCCTGGCAGTGCTCAAGGCCAGGCTGGACGGGGCTCTGAGCACCCTGGTCTAGGGGAACGGTGTCCCTGCCCATGGCTGGGGGGTTGGGACTAGGTGACCTTTAATGTCCTTCCAAACCAAACCATTCTATGATTCTATGGTGATCAGCAACCACAATGGGAATAATGATAATATGCAGATGGACTGTAAGTAGGCTTCAGTATAAGAGAAAGATTCCCTTAAGTCTTTTCACCATAAAAAAGTATTCATGCTTATTTTATTCTATAATTTATGTTAGCCTTATTCATTCTTAGATAACATTCCACCTCTCAATAGAGAAAAACAAAACAGAACAATAAAGTTTAATAATACCAATTATATTAGGTTTTTCTGAAGAAATGCAAATATTGGTCACATTTCACCCTGCAGTGACATGAAACTTTTGCCAAGAGCCCCCTTAGCTCCAGTTGCTGGCACGCAGCAGCACACTGTGTGATCTCCTAAGTATGCCAATTTGACAGTGTATCTTGGAAGCAGATTTTCACCTTTAGGCAATTGGTTCACATAACTTTTCCAATCAGACCTTTGTTTACAATGTACATGCACTGACACAAAGCACCTGAATGCTACTGAAGTCAATGGGATGGAAGTACGTGCTTGAATGTTTCCTTGACTCAGGGCCAAAATGTAAGGCTCTTAAAAAAAAAGAGGTTCAAAAATGGGTGTTAGAAGGTGGGACACACTCTGCTGGAGAACTCTGCTAAGTATTTAATACCCAGTAAATCATGAGAGTCAAATGGTTTTCTCCACTTTCTTCCACTTAAGCCAACATAAAATCCATGAGGTGCAAAGCTTTAGGGCTCTGACGCTTAACCACCTCAATGGGTTCTATATGTCTGATATTTCAAGAATATCAACATTATCTCCACTTTCTGCAAAAGACCACGGTATATAGACAGGGCTAGTCCTTTATACAGGCATGGCCTTTAAACTGTTTGCACATAAATTCATTAGTCATATGCATTTTTTTTCAAACATTATTTTTAAGCATGTGAGACTTGTACTCGGTGAGCTATCATTTAGTACTTATACTATGCTTGAAGCATTCACTATACATTCAATATACAATGTGATCTTATATTGAGTCAGCATATTTACAGGCAGAGTTTTAGAGCTGGTTTCCCAAGTCCACAGGTTTGCTTGTCAATCCCCACTACTGGATTTTTAACCTTGGAGCTAATTGGAACCAATCTGAGCTAGGAAGAGAGGTTGCAAGATATGGTATTTCTACAAGTTAAGAGATAATAGGAGGCCAGCTAGAAACAGGACTCTGTTAATGACACCACTTAGAAAAAAGTTGCAGAATGGGAGCACTCTTATCAGTCATTAGGGAATCCATAATGGCTCTCAGCATTAAAATGATTAAGATTACAGACCCTTAAGAAACCAATCTTTGTTGGCTCGCTGCTCACAAAACAACTTATTGTCACTCATAAAAGCATTTTAATAACTTAGTGCCCAAAATCTAATTTATCTGTCCTCTCTATTAGTTTTCAACTGCTTTTAATACACTGCCACTGCTGTACAGTAAAGCGTCTGTGTGCGACAACTGGAGACCAGCGTGCTACTTCTGCAATCCAGAAGGGAACAGGAAACAAAATGACTCAGAACATCTTCCTATTAGCAAGGGTCAGTTTATCAATAGGCAACATGATCATTTTCTATAAATACACCAAGGAGTTAATTCCGAAGAGAGAAGCACTCAAGCTTGAGGACAGAGTTCGTGGGGGAACAAACAGATGTAAACTTGGCACAGCCAAATCATGTCCAGAATTACAGGAAGGTTGCTAAGCAGCTTTGGTACAGCCACCGAGAAGTACCAGCAGCAACACAGATTATACTATTTTTAAGATGGAGCTCACTTGACCTGTATACAGGGGAAGAGTTAGGAATGTTACCTAGCAGGAAGACAGATACAGCTCTGTTAACGGGCAAAGATTCAAACCTCAGAAAAAAAAGGCTTATTTAGCAGAATATAGCATACAAAGAAAAGGTGTGAGAAGTGGAAGACAAACTGCGGGTAGCATGAGGTAGCATTTACCCCTACGGAAGGCTAGAAAGAGGAATCCGCTACACAGAGAAATGAAGGACAAAAATAGGTGTATGAATAAGGAAAATTATTTAGTCAAAGAATGGGAGAGGAAAATCAAGCTGAGAAGGCTCCAGTCATGTAGCAAAAAAACCCCCTTGAAAATGGACAAAAGCTTAGAGTAGAGAGGCCACAGGCTTGCAAAATGTAAAGGTCACTGAGTAATCTACTTCCAGGATTAAACAGATTTACATTTGTTGCTGTATCTGAGCCACAATTCTCAGCATTTTTTAAGACCAAGACAGTGAGGAGAAGAAGAAAGCTATCTAACAGTTGAGAACCTCATGAAGATGTCAAGTGAAAAGACAGAGGTGCAGAAAGAGAAATGAGGACCTCAGCTTTATCTTTAATGCCTGTTAAAAGCCTTCACGGTGCAGACTAAATTTTAGATATGAAGGCGATTATTACCTTCAGTTCCTTCACTCTGAACTAGCCTCCCCCAGAGTGGACTGCTATTCACACCAAAAGAGGATCGATGCTGACTGAGATCCTTTGGTTCAGATCACATCCAAGTGACTTTTTTCAGTGTGTCAACAGATAATAATCAGAGGAGAGGACAAGCAGCCAGTGCTTATGTAAGTCATTATCTCCAACATATTCTACACATCTGCCTCTGCTTTTCTGTTTAATCCAAGCTCAGTAATAAGAGCCAAGAAGGAATTCTTATGATTGTTGGTTTGTATGACTTGGTAGGAACTGCTGGAACAGGCCAAGTCAGTCATTCAGCCTGACACCTTTCTTCTGACAGTACTTGTGCCAAGATCCTCAGAGGGCAACTTAAAACTACAATAGGCATAAGCGATTTTGTAGTATTAGGTAACAAAAGAAAACATCTTTTTGATTATAGATTTTTTTAAATTCTATTTGGATTCACAGCCCTAGAAACATTCAGTTAATTTAATGTTAGTTTCTATTCAATTTTAGTCAGGGCCAAGTTCTGCACTTTGGAAACAATGGCAACAATGTCATTATCTTCCAGGGCCTATGGTCAAACCTAAGTGTCTTAGCATTGCTCAAAAGTTATTAAACCATTTGTCTCACATTAGATGCAATCAAATACCCTTTAGGAATATTTTGAATCAGGCCTTCTACCACTTGAACTTTCGCAAGTGAATTTATTGTGTAAATAAATCCTTACAAGACCTCTACAGAAACACTGTTTTTCAGTTAAATTGGGTTCTATCATTTATTCCCAAAGAGGGTCAAAGAATCCCGTATTAGCTTTTCTGTACTGTGTTATTTATACATCCTCTCACTTCCACATTTCTGTTCACTAGCTCTTACATAATTTTTTGTGCAGTTTGTTTACCCAAATAAAAGATGCCTCACAGCTGTAATACAAAGAAGGTGTCTTGCTTCTTGCTTCCAGAAGTCCCCACTGGACAGGTCTGCATTTCCTCAGGTTTGGATTTCTGGTGTATCAGAATCTAAAGGTTTTCAAGCTTAACCTTGAAAAGAAAACTGATTAATAATTACACCATTTAAAATATAAGTTATTTGTGGGGACAAAAGTCCAAGCATGCAAATACTTTAACACCAGTAGTTGGAAGGAAATAATGTAAAGGGCTGAGTATAAATGGGCTGGAATCTTTTCTTGAAAAGGATGAAATGGGGCACACTGAGCTATAATGTTTTATTTCTGTTATAAATGCCAGAAACAGGATATAGATGTCCAAAAAATACTGTTTCTAGTTGTAATTGTTTTGAATTCAGAGCCATTGCACAATGCTAAACAAACCTTACAGACTCATGGTGTTCCAATCAAGTTATAAATCTCAGTTTAATATCCAAAATGTGATTTACCTCTCTACTTCTCCCATGCAGTCTATGGTATGTGTTATGCATATGCTCTACTTTCAGACAGGAATTACACATTAAGTACCTTTACTGGCAAGTTTAGATATGCACACCTTATGTCCATTCTTAATGGCACAGAATCTCTCCAGACTTGTTTTCACTAACTTGACTATTATCTTTTTCAAGAAGAGACACTCCTTTTCTCCTCTTTTTCAAGGAGAGAAATTCCCTACCTCCTATGACTCTTTCTTCTTTTATGTGTTTAAAACCTACTATCTGAAATACCCATAACTCTCCAAGAAATAAAAATATGACTTGATGGGGATTTCTGAAAGCTCTCAATACTCTATTCCCATTGAAATCACTGCTAGCTTTATCCCACGCTCCAGTGGGATGAGCTGAGGCAACACTGAGGCCTGATTCCATGCTGCAGTGCTTCCATAAATGGACTTCTAGGTATACACAAAATCTATTTTTTAAAACTTTAGCAGTCAATAACATCACCAGTGTGAATTTGCTCTATGCCTATATTCCCATTTGTGAGCTTCCCTAATAACTATTGAACCTGTTGGCTAAATCGAGAGTAAAAGCCTCAAAGGTATTACAGTTCTGTTAGTTTTCTGAAGACAGACAGGAAAAGGGAGAGAAAACAGACTGTATTAATGTCTCCCTGGGAGCAGGGAAGCAGCACAAGCCTCATCCTCATTGGTCTGCGGGCAATCCAGAGGGAGAACATTACTGTATGCCTTAACACTGGGAAAAGTTTCAAATGCAGCTCACATTTCACAGCACAGCCTACCAATGAGGTACAAAGCCTTAAAAGATCAGGTTGCATTACTTCTGCTGTCCAAAGAATTACATTTTATTTGAATTCAATATATTAAACAAAGTTTAGGCCTTAATACAGTAAGATTTAGACATTTTAGATCTGCATTTAGGTAGGTTTATTTTAAGCAAGAAAATACATTTTAAAACAAATCCTAAATATGTGTGGGATTATTTTTTCTTTGCTTTTACATCCGCTGATCAACAGGGGAAAATGGTATCTTACAATATGTGACTAGTATACTGCCATCAGCTATCTCCCATTACATTTTGAGGTGCTGAAACACACGCAGAAGTCAACAACCATGGGCTACAGCTGCAGGTCCAGGGAGGAGATCCGCAGGCACGGGCCTCTCAGCCAGCATTCAGTCTGAGTGGGTTTGGTCAGGACAAGGCAAGAGCGGGAAGGGGGAAAGAGGCTTCAGTTGAGCAGCGAGACAAACACAACTGTAAAGATTCAGAAGGTGGAGAGGTAATGGGCTCAAAAAGTGTAGATTCATGTTTGTGCTTACATGTTCAGACAGCCAACCTTCATCCAAAAGCGCCTTCCTAGGGACGCTACCACAGCAAGATTAATGATGTTCTTTGCGGTTTGGGAGTCGACATTCAACCAACACCTTTTCCCCCCATACTTCCAACTCTGCAGCAACCTCTGGCTCAACTTTTGTGACTGCGTACCCTCAACCAGGCGTTGCCGAGAGCTGCTTCCTTACAAGCAGTGATCTCAGTCCCTGCCAGAAACCTCTGACAAATTCATTCTCCATGAGTCAGAGCCTAGTGCCATTATGAGGTCTAAACCAGCTGGCAGCGGTGATACATGTAATCTCAGTTGACCTCTGTACATATAAAAAAAATGCTAACACAAGATCTTGTGCAAATATATGCTGGTCTAAGTCTATTTAATAACCGGCTGTGATCCTGAAGAAGAGGAAAGCAAAAGCTAATCCTAAACCTGCTCTGATTCCAACAGTAGTGTCAACCCTCCACACTTTATACCAAAAGCAGTGGTAGAGAATGTTATTCTCAAAGCTCACACTCCCAGAGTGGCCTGACAATACCACTTGCTACTCAGAAATAACTAGCATAATGCTATTGTTCAACATTCTAAAGAAATCTTTAATCTTACCCTAAAGATGTAGCATTTTGAAGAGATCAAGAAGACCCAACTCACATGTCTCAGAGATAAAAACTGGAATATTTTAGGGACTTCTCTGAGCTTGCGGTGCTACTGACCTAGTCGCCCTAGGCTTGCTCTGTATTGAGTGCAAAAAGAAGGCACATGCAGAAGGTAATTCATCCCACCTAAAGATGGACATCTGAAACAAATGGGATGAACGGTTCTCTGCAGGTGTCTTTCTCTCCCCCTCAATTATCTCTCTTCCCTCAATTATGAAGGAAGCTTTAACAAGATGCCCCACTTTTCAAACCACTGAAGTTTGGTAAAAGGAACTTTTTTCTCTGTTAGTTAGATTTCTGCCTCATTTAAACACACAATAAGGCAGACTAAATCTAAATGTAAATGTGTAAGAATCCCTTATGCAGAAGGCACATGTACATACTTACATACAGATGTATGTATATACGTTTCACATACACACACTTTTCAAAGGCCTGTAGCCAGAACCTGAGATAAACTGACTGACTGCATGACATTTTCTGATCTACTGTGGAGCTAGGAAGATGGATTGATACACATCTGAGATTTTGGCTGGGATTTAAAGAGACCAGTAGAAAACTTAGCTTTATATATTTAATTTTAATATGAGTTTCATTTTTACTTTTCAGGCTTGTTTGTTTTGAAAGAATATTTAAAGACATAACCATTAAGAACATATTTGTCTGCAATTAAATATAACTTAGCACAAGATCGGGTAATTTTTTCTGCTTCCTAGGAAGATGAGCTATGTCTAATAATATTTAAAGCTACTTTGTCTCACCATATATTTATTGCACATCCTGAATTTTATGATTTCTTAAGATGTCAGAGAACCTATTTATAATAATGAAAATGATTGTTTTGATTGTGGTTCACATCAAACTGCATTTGGGTAGAAATCAGAATTCAATTAAAATGTGCGTATCCCAGCATTTTAAATAGCTCTTAGTTAAATAAAATTATCTTAATTGTGTTGAACGCATCAGAAAAAGAAGTATCACAAAATGTTTTGCATTCAGGTCTGACTTGGTAAAAAAAGGAAATATTGCTTCTTAATGAACTCCCATTGCTCCTATTCACACAATAGCAGCCATATTTCTGAAATGATTCATGGGTCCCAAAATAAAATGAAGTGAAAATTTAAATCTTTTTGAAAGCCTCTGTGCTGGTATGTTCCTATTTGTATTTTGGATGTTTTCCTCTGCAATGCTGACTTCATAAACTTGTAGTTGTTTTTTTACTTACGGACTGAAAGAGAGAACAAATCATTCTGTTTGTGTTCTGTTTGTTTTGTGGGGGTTTTTTTAAGCCAAAACTGATTTCTTAATTTTAAGTGAACTAAAAAGGAAAAACAGAATATTCACTCTATACTTGCCAGGTAAATTGAAACCAAGAATAATGAAAGTGAAATTTCTGTACAGCAGCAATTTAAGTCTCAGATTTTGGAAAAAAAAACAAAAAAACAAAAAAACAAAAAAAACAAAGCCAATAGCAGCATACAATCTACTGTAAATATAAAAAATAAAAAATACAGATATTTAATGAACTTCACCCTACTATGATATGGTTGCAAAACTTGAGCTGACCTCAAGAGATAAAAATAGTTCTTCAATTCCATACATAATTAAGAAAACCACAGTATTTCTAGTAGAATTTCACAGATCTCGATGAAACGGCATTTTGCAGTTATCCAATGCCACTTGTTATATCTTGGAAAGTATTATATTTTGCTCACATCTTCAAATAAGCTGTCATGATTTCAAATTGGTTTCTTTTTCAAACTAGAAAGCATGCATTTTGGATTAACAATGTTTTTATTACACAATTGAGACCTATATTTAAGAAAAAACTCCCTCAAAAACTAATCATAAAGAAAAATTTGCAGATTTTATGAAGATTTGTGCAGAATAATCTCCTGAGCATAGCAGCCCCACCAGCATTCAGCCAATATGCAAAAGATGTAAAAAATACAAAAAGTAAATAAGAGCTTCCCAATGCTATTAATTTTACCAAGATCATATGACATCAATTCTTCACAACAACGTAGGATTAGAAAGATTTTCACTGAAATATAAAACATGGTTATAGTTGAGAACAACACATTTATTACTGCAGTATAAAAGTTTCATATTCAGACAGTTCCAAAACCGTCGAAGCAAAAAAGCATGCCCTGCTTTTCTATGTCTATCAGAACTATAAAAAGTCCTGAATAGCATTTATATAAAAGGCTGCAGGGCCTGTTAACAAAACTATGTCATTTGGACACCTGAATTTGGAGTTAGGTCCCAGATACTCAGAGATGAGCACCAGCTTAGATCCCATGCAACCAGAGATAGTGGAACTAAATAAATTTATAACACTTTACACTTAATGGAGAGAAATCCTAACTTAAGTGGCATAGGAACCTTCTCACTGGGTGATAATGTCATTGAGTCCATAGCAGGGATTCTTTTCAAAACAGGCAAATAGAAAAGCATTATTCTGAAATTATTCTGGCAGGAAGAGTCGAAGGAATGAAAGACAAATGTTGCAGCGTAAAGGCTGCATATTATCTTTAGGATGCTCTATGGAAACACAGATACTTACACCAGAATCAAGTAATGCTGCATGGCATTTTGATACCTTCCCGTAGACGGACTAGCTGCTACGCACACAGGTCCACACACATACAGAATCACACAAGCCAGGAACCACCGTTTCTCTCTTCGAAAAACAAAATGTGTGAGAAGGTTACAGAATATGGTTAAGGTCTCAAAATTAGATCCTTGCGAGCATCAGAAATCTCTCCAAAGAAGCCCTAAGACCTCCACTTAACACTCTCATCAGTGGCAGCACAAATGCAAGCTTGAACCACCTTTGCAGCAGAGGATTTCTCCAAGGGAAGGACAACCAAAGCTGGCTGAGGTGTATTCATTATGTTTTAATCTACAAGTTGCCAGAATAATCACAGGGAGCGACACTAACCACTAGAGGATAATACATCTTATAAAAGAGTAACTCATAATTTACATGCTTAAAAATAGATGGTATCAGCTGCTGTCCCAGTGTTGACTGAGTGATCCTGATTGATTTATGAGACAGAATGCTAGAAACTGTTTTCTCTCGAGATTCCTCAAGCATATGGTTCTTCGCATATAGGATGGTCTCTGGCTACCACATCTAGAGGAAAACACACATAAAAACACTGCTTCTCATGTTTTATGTAATATTCCTTTCTCCTCTGCCAACCAAAATGGAGAAAAGCCATACGTAGTTTAACCATTCTGTTCCTTCTTTACTAGAAGTCAAACATGGATCTGTTTTTTTTGAATAACAGCTAATGTTGGAAACACAGACCTCACTCGAACCGCAGTGGCACTAACAGCTTCATGACAGCTTCATTCCTCTCAGCAAAAATCTCTAAAAATTGTCAAATTAGAGCAACTATTTAGTGTAGTGCAGAAATTAGGTGCTAATTCAGTCATCTGAATACCTGAACTTTTGCAACACAAAAGCTGTAACATAGATTAGCATTTTATTTACCGGTCATTAGTAAGAGGTGAACAGCAGCCGAAATCACGCTACCTTAATAAGGTCACAATTACAGTAAATTACTTTTGTACGAATTGAGCACAATCGTGCAATATTTAAAACTGCATTATGCCCAGTCGTGGGAGTAAGGTGCGGACAGGATCTACACCCACTGTCCATCTTCTGCGGGAAGTGAAAACAGCACACATGGACGCAAAATGACATGAAGCAGACATGGACTGTCTCTCCCACGTGGCTCAGTGAGGAACACGAGGCTGAATACATCACCCATTCCTCTTCGTGAAAACTACAGTACTACATGGAAGAACTGCAAAAAGTCACATTTGGTGATATATCAGATTGTTTGCTGGCAGAGGGCTAAGCTGTGGCTTCAGTTCTTTGGGCAGAGGGGAGGAGGCGGGAGGGAGCCCCGTCCAGCGCACACTGAAACAAGAGGATGCCCCTCCATGTTCATCAGCAGGACATGGAGCAGGTACTTCAGGAGGGAGTAGGGAGTAGTCTTAACACACCGTCCAGCTTCTTCCACCTCTCTGCCGTAGTCTTTATTTATGACAACACCCTTTCTATCACACTGTGTTTGTAGATCCAAGGGGAAGAGCAAGTAGGAAACTGAGGCAGTGCTGCAGCTCCTTCCCCATCTTCCCTCTGACATGCAGCACATGGCTAGCAACGCACATGCTCAGCTTGCGTGATATTACCCTTTAGTCCTGCTGTGTCTAGTCCTACAATTAATCTAACAAAGAGAACATTTTTAGTTCTATTTTCTTTATTTTGTACATTTAACGGGGCTGTGCACTCAATTTCACTTTGTACCTAATGTGACTTTGAATTTCATTTTTAAAATATGTTTCAGCTTAATCCCACTTCTTGAGTCATCTGGAAATGTTTTTTGGTTTGTTTTGTTTTTTTTTTTTTCTTTTTTTTTCTCCTGGCAAGAACTGAAATGAAAATGTCTCTGTTGCTAAAATATTTTTTTTTTTTTTGGTTTTTTTGTTTTCCATTGCCTTATTATAAAAGTAATTATTTGGCAAAAGTTTTGTGAGGGCGGTGATTTGGTTTCAACATAGTAAATGCGGGGATTTGGCAGGTACTAGAAATCTTCAGCTTCCAGTATTATCAGTCTATTCTCAACTTTGTTTTTCTGGGCCTCAGATATCAGCATCAAAAAGTCAAAATTTACCAACTTTTTAACAGAAATGGTGCCTATGAGCAGGAAAAAAATGGATATTCCATGTGAAATCATTCAGTAAGCATTACGGTATGGGCATATACGGGTATGAACTCTTCATTCGTATCCATCTTAAGCAAGCACAGTGTATCTTGGATGTGGCATGTAGCTTTCTTACAAAGTTCAGCTAAAAGTCCCTAGTGAGAGCTCCCTGGGTTTCTTCTAGTCAGCTCTTTCAGCAGCCCCACTCATGCTCTCTGGAAAGCTGTGCCAGCTGCTGCCGCATGTGTAGGAACCTCTGTCAAAACCAATTTACAGAATTGCCTTTGATTCATGTGCTGGCATTGGATCCTCCATTTTATCTGGTAATTTTAAGAAATTCTAAACTGGCAAAAACTTCAAGACAACAAAATGATGGTAATACTGTGGAGTTCATGCTGGTTTGGCTCTTAGGGACAGGCTTTGCTTTAGCCACAGTAAATGTAAAATAAAAATAAAACATTGACAATTCATAGTAAATAAGCAAGGAAAATGGATGTCTCCTACCTACATGAACAGAAGAGAAGCAGAAGCCACATTAGGTGACCAGGCTGACTATCCTCTCTAGAAAGAAACAAGGCAGCTCTGAGTGTTTCTGTTCTGTTTGGTCAATCATCTTTGAAGGCCTTTTTGAAAATGAAGTGCTAGAAATACATTGTCAAAAGTACAATGATGTGTATTTAAATTTGGAATCACTTCATTGTAAAAGCATTTATAGAAATACATTCTGCCTCCTTTCTTATAAGAAAAACAGGTGACACCTTTTTTCCTCAGTCAGTATTTTGACTAATGGCTTGCCTAAGGTAAGCTGAAAAGCAATCTACCTGACAAGGCTTGACTTTAGGTCCTGCAAGAGTTGGTAATGGAACAAAAAAATAGCAGTAGCATCAGGAAACAGCATTGTTGTAACGCTGCAGAGAGAAATCCCGAGACAAGATGCTTGTACAAAAATAAAAGGCAGCACCTGCAAGCCTTGAAAAATATCCTGCACGTATTGATAAAAAAAGCCTTTAAAGTCATTCTTCAAAATAATAAACTGGACTGACATTATGATTTCTTCTTCATGACCTTCTTCTATTTCCTTATGCACTAGATGAAACCAAACCCAAGGAACATGCAAAGAAACAAAACCAGGATAACAGCTTTCCCTGTTTTGTTCTGGGGTTTCTTCGCAGAGGAGACTGCTATTTAACTCCCACGCCACAGGAGTTATTTTCAGGCAAGCACGTGGGAGCCAAGATACTTGATTTTTATGCAGGACATCACACTGTTGTTTTGTATGATTCTCTGTTCCCCCAAAATGGCTATCCACGTGCCCTGTTATTTTACCTCAGTATGTCACACTGCTACAGGCCTGCAAAACCAGTGGCAACTCTGAGCAGAAAAGCAGACAGGAGGTGGGACAGCACAGGCAGCAAGGCCACAGCATTTTAAGGCTGGCTGCACCCTGGTAAGGATCCCCTCTGCCCACTGATGATGATTGCTGTGGGTGGCATTTCTGCCTCTCCAAGCTGCTGGGGCTCGACTCCTACAGTGAAACAGAAGCTATTACCATATAGTGTTACTGCCCACAGAAAAATGTCATCAAATGCATGAAGTGAAGGCCTGCAATGTGTGCTGTGACCAGTTAGGGGACTGGGGAAGAAGCAGGCTGAACAGCCACACTGGTCCACCTCTCATCCTCCTCTGCTTGCCACTGTGGGAATGATGGCAGATTGTGATGAGTCCTCAGATGTGTGCCAGAGTACAGCATGAGGTTCCTCTGTGGTGCAAACAAGTTTCTTTTCTGGAGTGGAGCTTGTTTCCATGTTGTCATGTGGCCAAGGGATTTACTTGTGTCTTGAAGCCCTTTGGGAGGCAGGCTGTACGTATGGAGACGGGGATGTAATGGCAACACCTGGCCTGAGGACAGACCCAAGACACCTTGGCATCACCCAAGGGTGCTGCAAAGCAGGGGTTGATGCGTCCATTTCTCAGAAGCACCACTGAAAGCACCCTGAGTGCACTGTACAGTAAATGTGGTGCGCACTGTCAGGGAACTGACTTTGGGGTTCCCATGTTTGCACATCCTAATTATGTAAAAGCAGATTGCATATATACTAGGAGCAGCCAGATTGCTACTATATGATGCAAGAATTTTATTTCTTGCTTAGAAGAAGAGGTTAACTTTGGCTCCAACTTTCCAGTACCTAATGAATGGTGGAAATTGGTGAGAAATGCATACCATGGCATTAAGCTCTCCTGGGCAACAACTGTTAATTACAAAGAAGAATAAAACTAAGCCTATCCAGGCAAATAACTGTTCTCTGCCATTATGAGGATGGAAGGAGCAAAGAGTATCTTTCCCCTTCTCAAACTACATAGCCATCCTACCAGAACAGCAGTGATACCTGCAGGTGTGGGGATTTGGGAGCCCCAGCTCACACCATATGGACAGCAGTGAAGCCAACCCGCATCCCCCTATGCTGACTCCCACCCATTCAGCAGCTTAACACAGCAACATGAAGGCGGCCTACAGCAGCAAGGGAACGGGCCTGCAACCTCATCTAGGAAAAGAAACAGTATCATAACTTTGGGGCTTTCTATCGATTTCAAAGCAGCAATTTCTCTGTAGGCTTCTGTCATGAGGTCTTAAACCCTTCTACTGACATCTGGATGTGCTAGTGAAACCATTCCTATCAGTGTTTATGCCTGCTGAGACACTGTGATTAAGAAACTCTGTTGGCCCATTTCCACAAAGAATCTAAAGGCGTTATTAACACCTACTTGCTATCTTCATGCAACATGTCTGTCACTGGTTTGCGAAAGCAAAGGATTTATCTTTCAAGCAAATTCCTGGTTGAAAAATTAAGGTCACAATGGTATATAAAGGATTGCAAATTCCACAGTACTTCTGGTAATCAACATTCTATGTACCTATTTTTATACGTCTTCTCTAACCAGTCTGGGTCTTTGCTTTATCCTCAATCCACTTTTATTGTGAGTCATGTCAGATGAGAAATACATTGAAGTATGAGAAAAATCTTCTGCAACTGATCCAAGAAGAAACAATAACAAAAACCCATGTATATTACACTTGGAGCCTCTTTAAAACAAACAAACAAAAAAATCAAACAGAAACAATGCAAGACACTGAAAAATACTGACAGGTTTCCTTAAGGTCTTGTTTAGAAATGTACTGCAGCTGAAGTGTCTTGTAGGATATCCTGTGGATGACACATAAGTTTGTCAGTGTAGGAGAAAAAGCAGCCGGAAACAGCAAACCGACGAGGCTTTGTTCTGTACTTTTGCTACACGACCTGTAACTACATCAGTTACCCCTTCATCTAAACGACTGCAAAGGATATGGGTGTTTTTTTCAGTGCATGGTCATTAATTGAACATCTTAACTGTGAGTAGCTTTACAATACGGGTTGTAGAGAGGTGGGTGTCAGTCTCTTCTCCCAAATAACAGGCAATAGGATGAGAGGAAACTGCCTCAAGTTGCACCAGGGGAGGTTTAGATTGGATATGAGGAAACATTTCTTCACCAAAAGGGTTGTCGAGCACTGGAACAGGCTGCCCAAGGAAGTAGTGGAGTCACCATCCCTGGAGGTATCTGAAAGACCTGTAGATGTGCTCAGGGATGTGTTTTAGTAGTGGACTTGGTAGCGTTAGGTTAACGGTTGGACCCGATGATCTTGAAGGTCCTAACAATTCTATGATCCTGCAGAGCTCTGACTGCCAAAGCAGAAATAGGGGATGTTGGCCTTCACAGCATGGGACGCAGATCAAAAAGGAAGCATGAAACCAAAGATTACTGAAGTACAATAGGAAGCTTGAGATCATGTAGGATTTATTCACTACCAAAAATACTAGAGCCAAACCCAAACTCCCAAAAGAAAATCTAGCCAGTTTGACACTATAAACAGGACATCTCCTTAGCTTTGTAAACAGGAGATTGATTTCAAACAAACTGCCAAGTAACCTAACATAATCCAGTATTTTAGCCAAGAGATTCTCACCAGAAGCAGTGATGTAAGTAGCTTCTTTTATCCGAAATGGGGTGTAATGTAATCAACCTCAGAAATATAATAGCAGGATTTTTGGAGGCAATTCTTGAATATGGCTTGAATCAACTAACTAAAAGGAGTACTACTAAATTTTCCTGCATTAGTGGGCAAATTCTTACTTCAGCAAATGCCAACACAGAGCCTTCATGATAATTCTTAGGTCTCAATTAATATGCCAGTGTGAAATCCCTGCAGGTCAACAAAAGTCAGAGCAGACAGGGGCAGACAGTCCTTCTCTAGGGCTGGGAGCACACTATGAACATTGAGAGCTAACTAAAGGTTTCTCAGCTGAGTAGGCAAAAATGAACATTGCCACACAAGGAATGGAAGAGGAAAGCAAGAAGGGAGGCAGCTGGGCCCAGAGCTACAGCAGAACCAGACTTCACGTTGCTGCTACTGCTGCATGTGGGAAAAGGGGTGAGACTGGGAAAGAGAGAGAGACGGATGGAAGAGGTGGGGAAGGCGACCACTGCTTGCTCTGGAGGCAACACGGGCCTGGACATTTTGAAGCCTTTTGGTCTCTGATATCACAGGCAGCTGCTTACTTTTCCCGTGTTCAGAGTCAGTCCTGTAAGATATTTTATTTGCTGTTAAAGAGACCAGTCTGTAATTTGCTGCAGGCATATTTTAATATAAGCAAGACTATCCATGTGAAAAGACTGGAGTATAAAACATACAAACTTCTGCTGCACCTTTTGTATATATATTATTATTAGAGGTATGAAATGAAAGCCATTCCCTGTCTTTCTAATTTACTGCTCCCCAAGGGGGTTTCTCACTGTATAAATAACACACATTTCACATTTTGTAGATCTGTTCCTTTTATGCAGCATTTACACCCAGTCGAAGGAAGAAGTGCTAGAAATGTAATGTATTGAATTTGTATATTATTCTGTTGAAAGAATTTCTGCCTTCAATAATCCTTTTCCCTGTAAGTTCATTTTTACTCAATAAAAATTTTAATTACATGTAGGTTACTTTCAGAACTTCCACTTGCAACCTGGAAAACTGACAAACATTTTAAATAACTGTTGCTTTCAACCCAAATGCCATAAATTACATAGCTAACAACACCAGGTGAAGAAGATCTTAACTACCTCGAATAGTTAGGCTCAAATATTTGTCTAACAGTTCATTGTTCAACTAGGACTTCAAGAAGCTACATTAAACCTGAGGGGTTTTTTTAGTATTCTGTAAAAAATCCCCTGGGTACAATAGTTTTATGATTTTATTGCTAATTTGGAAGCAATTATATTAAGTATGCTTATTCTCATTGTCCTGTGCTTATGTCCTCTGATTTATGTATTATATATGTGATATAATATCCTATACTAGATAATATGTAATACAATATGTATTTATTCTGTACATAATATTCATGCCTATGATACATTTGTATGATACTTTTTATTTTAAAAGAATATTTGACAAGTTTTGCAAATACTCATACTCTTGCTTCATCATAAGGTACAGTTTTACTCGACATCGTCTCATTTATATATAAGCTATTTGAGCTTTGTTATCACAGGATCCTTGACTTTAATGGAATTACAAAGATGGTCAAAGTTAAGGACATGAAGAATGTTATTGCACTAATGACTCCCCATGAGTTTCCTATTTATTCCTATTCCTAGGTGTATTATAAAACACAACCTCTCTGTGGGATCACAGTGAAAAAAGACATTATTTTAGAATTTTCAGCAGTGTTCAGTTTCTAAGAATCAAAGCAATACAATTATCAAGTCTTCTCTGGAAGCCTTTTAAGAATTAGCTGGCCTAATTAAGTTTCATACAAATACATTTAAAAAGAAAAGGAAACAAGAAGTGCTGAGAAACTGTCTGGAGAGTTTGTAAGTGAAGTGACTTCCACTATATGATACACAATCTGCCTAGTAAAATATGTTTCAAAGCTCTTCTAGAGAATTCCTCCATGCTGCTTGCTGCTGAGTCAGGGTTGGAATTCTCATGCAATATCCTTTGATACTTCAGTCCAAACAGTTAATGATACAGATAACAGACATCATCAAAGTTAAACAACTGTAGACCGAAGTACAGGTAAATTACTGGGGGGGGGATGTTAATCTGATGAAGCCTGAAATACATTTTTTTTTTTTTTTACAAAACCTACAAAAAACAATCAGGAAAATAAAGCTTATAAAAGCAAATACATTTTAGCTATTTTCCACTTGACACAATTTTATGTTACCAGATTCCTTTAAAAAAGCATGTATACAAACTTATTACAAAAGAACTCAAAGTGCATTCCAAAACTGAGGCTCCTATACCACTAGTGATACAAGAACCATTTCAAACTGGTATTTAAAAAAAAAAACAGTTATGTCTTTTCCCAAGAACAGACAGTTAACACCTATTTGGTGAGAGAATACTGCCCACATCAAATGCTCTTCCCTGTGCTTAGGCACAGGCCAAGGGGAGGGTAGAGTTAATGGCACACAACCCTTTAGACAAGCCATCGGAGAGCCAAAAGCTGTTGCCATTTCCCCAGAATGGTAACATACAATTTTTCTTCGTATTTTGGTGGTGCACAAGCAAACCAAAGTTTGGAAATTTCTCTCTTTTTTTTTTTTTTGGGTTCAAAAAGAAAACCACAAAAGCCCAGCATCTTATCTCAAGTCAGCTGATGTTATGGTTTTAAATCCACATCAGAAGATACTGATTCCATGGCTTTCCGTTGTTTACATACTGAAATTATTTGACACTACGCTGTCTGTTCTGTTCTGCCTTTTCTTTAAACTTTGGCTTTTAAAGTTTAAAATATGTACAGTGATGCTTAGTCTGAGTATACAGACTAGGCATACTTTCCCAGATTGAGCATTCATACAGATGCTTGTTCGGTAACAGCTAAGGACAAGCAATTGATGTTTCAGTTAGAAACCAGACAGTAAACAGTATTACTTAGTGCTTTTCATCTCCACTTTTCATCTCCAAACACACATAAACAACCAAAATAGCAGAAACAAAATATTAGACTTCTTGTAATTAGGCAGTTATTACCTTGATACTGCAAATTGGGAAACCAAGGCAAAGAGAACAATGGAAGCATCTGGAAGCCCTCTGTGTGTTATTCTGATGAACTTCAAAGGACTTAAGAAGTAATGGCATTAATAAACACTTTAAGTAAATACTTGTGCTACTTGTGCTATAAATGTAGATGGCATCTCCAGGACACTTTAAAAAATCGATTAGTTCTACCCTGGACAGCTGAGTCATCAATGCCTGTCCTTCCACGAGGACAAGAGGATGTCTAGTAAGCAGGTTATTTATATTCTTAATATCTTCATCAGGAAGTACAGTCTGGTTAGGTTTGGTAGTCATTAAATAGCACTTTTTTTTGTATGTGCTGCCCTTCATCTATAGATTTCTTCCCAGAACAACCTCAGTCTTAAGTAAGAGCAATTACAAATAGGCCAACCTCTTTTAGGCTAAAAGAAGAAAGACAATCTGGAATCGCGCAGAGTGCAAAGGTTTGTTTTGGCCAGAAGCAAGACCAAGCCTCCATATTAAAGCTCTGTGTATTCAGTGTCGCTAGTTTATCTTGCTTGGAGGTAACAGAAAACTGGAATCCAAGGGATTGTTTTCTTTTTTAATAAAATGTGCAGGTGGTCTTGGACTTGCCAAGATATAATATTTTTTTTAAAGAGCTCAACAGACCTTGCTTCCTCTTCAGTATCTCTCTTAATTCTCCAACATACTAATCATGATTATCAACCCAGGACATAATATTAAATTAGTTACTGTACATTTTGAGAGAGACTGTTAGAACATATTACAATTACAGCGTATTGTGTACTCTTAGATCCCATTCCATATTGTCATGTCTGCAAATTTTTACAAAGCATAAAATACTGTTTCACTCAGCAACGCAACCCTAGTGTCTTTAATGCTATTCCATATCAGTGCTTCAGACCAAAACAAGGCACAAACATCACTGAAAATCATCAGACAGAAATACTTTTAGTGGCCTAGAGCCAACTGTGGTCTAAACACTTCGCTTGTGAGCTCCTCACATGCATGCAGCATTTGGAATACGGCTCATAACCTTTGGCTGCACAAATATAGACCTTTTTCAACAAACTCAAGCAACGGTTTGGTTCATCTGAGTAAAATCGGGCCGATCAGCAGCTGATCTGCTTTAGATGTTGTGACCCAATGCCCAGCTCCACTGGCCATACCAGAACACACCACCCTTTGCAGAGAAAAAGCAAGAGGATTCCCAAGCACAAGGAGAGAGCAAGACCTCAGCGTGGGTGCGTTTCATGGTGTCTGTGGGCTGCAGGCCTGACCAGCACACGCCCAGGGAGGGCCAAAGGTAGCGTGTAATTTCATACAGGTCTGCTGCTTTCACACAGCCCCGGTACCAGTCCACCCTGGTATCAGGAAAGTTCAGCCACCACAAGTTGTGGAAGACAATTTTAAAGGCATAAACTTAATCACATTATCACAACTAGGAAAAGAGCAATTAACTGATCATTTCACATGGGCTTGTTCTCTTCATCACTTCAAGATGCAATTTCACCACAGGAAGTCTTCTTCTGCAGAGTAAAACACCTGTAACACTGTCAGTAAGCTGAAAACTTTATTTATATTAGGGGTTACTGATTTCTTCACTGACTCTACAGAGGAGGTCAGAGTAAAACACATTTTGAAGTTCTAAGTAAATCACTGCAGTTTTCTGGAAAAAAAAGGAAAAAAAAAAAGCTTGTTTGGAGCTTGACTTGGAAGGAAGCTTGCTTAGCTTAGTTCAGAGATGGTCTAAGTTCTTCTGAAGTTTAAGATGGCCTGCTAACAAGTCCTGAAGCTTGATAAAATACACAATAGTTTTAAAGGATGAACCAGAAATCATGGATGTATGCTTTTTATTACAAACACACAGGTTTTTTTATTAAATTAAGTTTGACTTCTGAGACAGAAGGAACTGCAATTCCATCTTGTTTCTAGGCTCACTATCTCAATTCTAAGAAAAAGCCTCTTCACCTTCCCTATGCCTTCTTTCAGGGACTAGGAAAGGCATACAAAAGATTATTAAGTTCAATATGGCTCCAAAGCTGAAACAAAAACATCTTCCTAAACCAACTTTATACCCATTACACACACTGTATACATGCTGAAAAATAAACACTGGCAAATACAGAGTAGAATCTTGGAAATGGCTCAAGTGACTGGGGTTTTGAAAAGGGTTTATAAAATATATAAATTCTGGCAACTGGAAGACGTTAACTTGAAGACTGAACTTTACTCTGTTCATTTTCAGGGAGAACCTCTTGCATTTCGCTCTGCAAGATGGGACACTGAAACGCACAAAAGCTCCCACACGACGTCGGAACTCAACAGGCTGCTCCCCAACCAGAAGCTCATTGTCCTTCCCAAACCAAAACACCTGGTTTTCTTTGTCTTTAATCACAAACAAGTATATTCCAAAGATGGGTTTCAGTGATGCTACTTTTAAGCAGCCTCCACATTTACCACGGGCCACAGCCCCTGGCCACGCCGACTGCTCGGTTGAGGCGCTTGCGTCCCACGCAGCTGCGCTGCAGAACCTCGACAGCACCTCGGCTGTCGAGGATATCCTCTGCCGGCGGCTCGCAGCGGGAAACGCGCCAGAGTTCAAACACGGGGACTGAAACCATCCTTCCTACCAGGCGGGCAGTGTCGGAAAGCCCGCAGCTGCCCTCCTTGGGGCTCACCCTCCCTGGGCACCCTACTCCTGCCAACCGTGCGGCTGGCACGAGGGGGGAGGCTGGTCCTCGCGGGGCATTGCCCTGCAGGCCCGGGCACAGACCCTCCCGCCAAGGCGGCCCTGCACCAGGAGGACGGCACCCCGAGAGCCGTTACT
>KL258066.1:40534-74359 GCA_000699545.1 Podiceps cristatus | reverse complement strand
GGTGCAGTGCCAGGGGCAAGCGTCCTTGTTAAAGGGACAAGTGCTGTGTTGTACTTTGGCTTCAGGCTTTTAAAGGTAAAATCTCCTCAGTGCTCTACCATGCAGGCATGGGGCAGCTGTCACGTAAAGAGTTCCTGTAGTACACCTTGGCAAGTGATGTGCCAGTTAAAAGAACAGCTTGACTACCTGGTTTTGATTTAAATTACTTGTTCTCCTTCACTGTTCCTTTTAGCAACCTGTCCCACTATCTCAATTTCTTCCTCCTTTGAAACTGTCTCTGCTCTTTGTTTCTCGTACTTGAAGAGACGGGCTTTCACGTCCTCTGTGTGTAAGGGCATCAGGAAAGATCTTCCCTTTCTCTTCTGAGCAGCTTGAGGCGGAGATCTCGTCTGTCTGCCTATCTGCTCGTTGCGAACCTCGTTGCCCCAAAGCGCGGCCACCCAGCCTTCCCGGACGGTGTGAGCTGCAGGAGCGCCCGTACCCCTCGCCTGTCCAAAGGCCCTCCTGCGGGCAGAGGTGCCTCTTGGCTTCTCCTGTGGCCGGGGCGTCCCTGGCAGCCCCCACCACCTGCCCTGTTTGAATTCTGCATTAACTCAGCATGGCAAGAATATCTCCTAAAGATTCACTGCTAAAATTCAATATTTAATAGCTACTTAGAGACAGAACTCATATGGGAAGAAAGAGTTTATAGATAAAGCTTGGTCATTGCTCGTTAATTAAAGTCTGTCTTTTGTCAGGGAAAATTAGTGCAGCGTTGGTAAGAGATAAACAAAAGTTCAGACAGAATACAGCTGAGCTGTGATTGGCTTCTGTTAAAGCCTGAAATAGCAAAGGGTGTGTTTGACTTAAGTGCTTGTCCATGGATCTTTGACTTCTGCCCTCATGGGGGAAGGGATAGCGAGCTTTGAAGCGCAAGCAGGACTCTAAACCAAGGTAGGAGTGGATAACACAGAAAGGTGTCTGTAACAGAGGTATCTCTATCGTGTGTTGGATTCCAGGCAGTGTAAAGAACTTTTAGTTTATTAACATCTCCTTTTAGTAGTATCCTGGTTGGAAATCTCAGCTACTAGGTTGCATCCAAAAAGAAGCCTGCTGAGATGTGGAGCAATGCTTGATCAAGTCTGGTTTGGTTTTTCCACCCAAGAACATGGCCCTCAGGTCATGTTTCCCCATACATGCGTGTGTATAGAGAGAGAGGTCTGCCCTTAAAGCACTGGGCTTAACTTAATTGAGATCTGCTGAGTTTACGTAGGTGAGCTGTTGTTCTTCACTTGCATCATCGGAGGCTTGGTTTCGGCAGTAGGCTTTGTCTCGCTGAAGGGTGGGCAAATGTTTTAAATGTAGGCATGTGGGAGAGCTGGGATGCCGGACAGGAACGGGGAGGTCTGTGTAATGCAGAAAGAATTCCAAACATCTTTTTGGTTAATTCTGTTTTTTAGAGGACTGTTAATGTGGCTTGATGGGAACTTGTATGTTGAGTGCAGCTTAAGGTTTCTTGATTATCTCTAAAAAATGTTTTCTAATGTCTTCCCAAAAATCTTTTTTAATTGACAATAACTGTACTTAAGACAAAACAACTGAAAAAAGCCCCATCATTTTACCTTTATTACGTTCATGAAACTACTGATAATACCTTGGCAAATACTCCAACATTAACTCTATTTTAGTCCTGAAGAAAAAGACCCCTGATCCCATCTGATTGAATTAAATTTATGCTTTCCTACTCAAGGATTGAATTTTACTGTGCTTGGTATATTATTCTGAAAATGCCTTATTTTTCCTAACAAATGTTTTGATTTTATAAGGAAAACATATTTCCACAGTATTTGCAAATGCTACAACATTCCTCTGCAAAATGTAGTGCTGCTATTTCCAGGACACAGAGGAGGAGTTTGGCTGCTGGGTTTTTGTTACTGAAGTAATGATGGCGAGTTATAATAAAAAAGCAAGCAAACAAAATCAGCTTGTCAGACATGGATGTTGGAAATGTCCATTATATTCAACAGTTAGGTTCTGTGAAACTGAATTTGGAAAAACATCCGAGGGGACTTTATATCCTCTGAAATGCTCCATTACCTTTTCCCTTTCCCTCTCCTTCCTACAGATGCTTAATTTCTGTAGAGATTATTCAGGTTAGAATAAAAATGGGTATTTGACAAGCATATAGGCAGCCTTTTCCCTGATGCAAGTCAGCATAACTTCATTCTTTTCAAGATATAGGTCCCTAAAACTGTTAAGTTTTGAGCTGTTAAAATGACATTTGTCAGTGATCTGATACATTTCAATGGCTTACGTTTAGATTGTACATTCGTGACTGATAATGTCAACCCATAGCATTAGAGAACTGTTTGAGGGACAAAGGAATGCAATAACAGGGATGGAGGTTTTTGAAGAAATTTTCTTCTTATGAGTTAAGACCTCTCTACACTGGTCTATCAGTAGGCTTAATGATTTTGCAGATTAGATGCTGCTTTGAGAATAAAAGCTGAGGATACAGGTGAGCATACAATTTGTATGAATATTGGAGGAAAACTCAAACACCTTCATTTTTTTGATGTCGTGTCTTTAAGTGAATTTTGTTGCATAAAATTGTCTTGGAGGAAGCCTTGAGTTTTGCGAATTTGGTTCGTGTTAATCAATTAACTTCGGTGGACTGAAAAGTTCTCATTGAACCTTACCAGAAAGATTTTTAACCATTGTGTTAGTTTCTGAACTCTTTTTCTCTTCAGTATTACTCAGCAGTGGTGTTCAATTGGATTGGATTAAATTAGGAAGTGGCATGGGTTTTTTTTATAGGTCTGTTTTGTGTTGTACCCTTGAACTGATGGTATATAATTAGACACATCATTTTGCTTTCATTTGACATCTTTTAACTAATTAGTTACTTGGGGTGCTGTATTTTGCATTTTTTTATTTTCAGTTGATTAAGTACACTTACTTAATTCTCTAAGGGTACAAAATTAAGAACATACTAATTGCACAACAGTTTTGGCATGTGTAGGTTGCCTTAGTGTCACCTAAGGACAGAGATTTCTCTGCTTATGTTGCTGGCTCTCTTCCCTCTGTGCCCCGTGGGCAGATGTGTCAGAGCAGACGCTGTGCTCTCCAAAGTCTCTTCCTCCCTCCTGCAGTCTAGTCAAAGCTTGTTGGCAATGTCTGACGTAGGTACGTGCCCTTGGAAATGGTTCGATCTTGGCTTTTAAATGTTCAGACACACGAATTCAGTGAGTTTGGAGGATTGGTGGTGGGACAGCAGGGTGTTCTCGAAAGAGTGGACACCCACAGGTATCGTGTATCCAGTGATGTGAATTACACCTGGAAACCAGTAGACTTCACTGGGAGCTGTCGTGAGCTAAGTCGGCAGTTGTGATGCTCTGTTGCTGACTTGAGTGAATTCTGACCATGGGTATTGAACACCAAAGAACTAATGCTGTGGCTGTGAAATATTTAAGTGTAATATTTCTAGAAGCAAGTTTCCCCCAGGCACTGAGTGCTCTGGAATAAACACGACTTTATTATGAAGTGCTTGCTCTGATTTGTGAGTATATCGACATGTAGTTTATTTGGATTTTGATGTGAACATCAGTCACCGATGTGAGGCACCCAGTAGGATCTAACCTGTGCCAGCTAGCAAGGTGAAGCCAATGGAAATGAGAGAAAAACTACAATTTTACTGTTGTTGCTGCAGTGCTGGTTGAAGCTTGACCGTGTCCAAGCATCTGGTGTTCAGACAAGATACTTCTTTCTGTAGAGGTGTTTTTCAAAGGGAATACTTACTTACTCATCTATGGCCACAGACCCAGTTTTACAAGAGTATCTCTAGGGGTGATCTGCCACAAGAGGAGGTGCAGGAGGTTTCTCTTGTCACAAACTGGTGATTTCTTTCTACGATCCAATGTAGCTGTTATAAACATAAAAATAGAGTTTTAATTTGGACTGTATTAGTACAAATCTCTAATATACTTACCTGTGAGTTTGTGTTAAGGGTGGTGTCTGGGTACCTAGCAGGCAATGGCCCTGGATGTTGTGGTGGTCGTTGGGTGTTGAGTTCAGCATTGCACTAAATCAGCTGGGGTTGGGAGAGTGCCTTAATGTATACATGCTATTGGGACACATGGGGACCTTGCCTTGCAATGGGTCTTCTGTAGCTGTACGCTTGTCAAATGTTGCAAGTATAATCGACTGAAATGAGAATATTCTTTGGCTAAGGTTGTATTAAAACACTCTGAAAAAGCGTAATCATTTATGGGGTGCTAAAATGGTAGCTGATGCTATTTTGAAGTCTTCTACAAATGGAGCGTTAGCCCCTAGTTGTCTCCAGTGAAACACAGTGATTTGGTGTTCTTATAAAGAAAAGAAGTACTTAAATAGAGACTAGCAAAGATGTCAAGTGAAAGTACTATTTATTACTGAGGCTGGATTTGGATGTCTGTTTCTTAGAAGAATAAGAAATGGCACTTAAAAACTGTTAGAGGAATGTATTATAAAAAGATCTGCGTGTCACGGCAGCAATTTTGTGCTGTCAGAATTTTTGCTTTGCTTTCTTGAAAGGCTCGCTTGCTTTCTCTGAACAGCCGCCCTCATTCCAGAGATGGCAGCCTTGGCTTTACCTCAACCACTCCTCTGCATTTAGCTGTGGATATTGGCTGTCCTTCTCGTAGGAAGAGACAGCAAGCTACTGAAGTGTCAGAGTGCCTTAAAGGGATTGAGTCCTGATTTTGATACGAGTGATCCTTAAGATTTTTCTGCTTTTGGTTAAGAAATGTAAGCTAGTGCCTGCTGAGAAAATGTTAGACATGAATTGTCAACTTGGACGTGTTGGCCTTCCAGTACTTAAAAGAGGCCTCTAAGAAAGGTGGGGGAAAACTTCTGAGCAAGGCCTGCTGTGATAGGACAAGGGGGAATGGTTTTAAACTGAAAGAGGGGAGATTCAGATTAGACATAAGGAAGAAATTTTTTACACTGAGGGTGGTGAAGCACTGGCCCAGGTTGCCCAGAGGTGGTAGAAGCCCCATCCCTGGGAACATTCAAGGCCAGGTTGGACGGGGCTCTGAGCAACCTGATGTAGCTGAAGATGTCCCTGCTCCTGGCAGGGGGGTTGGTCCAGATGATCCCTTTAAAGGTCCCTTCCAACCCGAACCGTTCTGTGATTCTATGATATTGTTTCATGGTTCTTGAAGCTGGTCAAGCGGGGAAGAGTTTCATAGTAGGTTATGATGTGACTGTTCCCAGTATCTACATTATGTGATTTAGGTGACTTCATTAAAAGCTTAAGATTTCTGTGCAGTCACTGTTACCCCAAAAGCCCAATTATGAACATGTTTATTCTGCTCCCAGTTGGTTGCACAAGGAGCCCAGCTTGGGGGTGGAGAAGCACCAGGGGCTGCAGCACCATCCCTTGCCAGCTGCTTGCAGGCTTGTCAAACTTTCTCCTACAACCGCGTGTCCGTTACCATAACTTGTGGTCCATGCTGGTGAATGAACCGGAGGGTGGCTGGTGGAGCTCCCCGGCGTGGGCTGGAGCTGTGCTGCTCGTCCCCGTTCCCCTCCTGCCCGTGCTGCTGGCAGCTGCCTGCTGCAACTGGGATCTGGCTCTGGAAACGGGACAGGATGTTTGCTTTTGTGGAGTGCAGTTGTTGAGGAAATGAAATGAAGGGATCACTTGAAAGGCCGAGCCACCTTCATCAGATTAGGCCATTACAATGAGGGTTGTGGGCGTAATTTGAAGCACCTTATCAGGAAAAGTTGGGGAGGACATGCTCTTGATAGCCAGCATCGCTTGGAAAGCTGCGGACCGCAGCGTGGTGGCTGGGGTTGAGCGTGGAGAAAAGGGAAATCTTAAGGAAATCTGAAGGAGGTGGTTTATCCGAAGGTATGAGGACACAGCCCATTCGGGTGGAAAGCGCGGGGCCCTTTCCAGCCGCCCGAAGGCATCACGCCTGCTCACTTGCCATCAACCGGCCCATGCTACGACAGATAAGGAGGAATGCCCAATATTTTAAGTATCATGAAGCTGGATATCCTTTGCGTGGTATATTTCCTGTCCACAAGAATTTATTTTTCAACAATATTATTGGCAGGAAACGCACAAAATGGAAGTGGGGGAGGGAAATTTGCGCATTGCAGAAGATGGGAAGTTTCTAGTTTTCCCATCCTAAGAGAAGAAATAGGAAGGCTTTGAAGAACAGAAAAATACATACCCCTTATGTAGCGGTAAATCACCAACATGCCTAGATGCACATTGAATGTGCAGTGATTTGTATTTTTTCACTGTCAACAATGTACAGCAGTTAACCATTAGTTTCTTTTAAAAAGAGACTTTTGACCATCCTGATTAAAAAGGCATTTACTTCCAAGGAGGGCTGAGCCTCTGGACTGGTAGCCAGAGCAAAGCACTGACTGACTTCCACCAGGCTCTGCTGCATGTTTTGCCTTTGCGTTCGTAACAAATTAAAGGCTAAATCATAAAGCAGGATTTAATTGGTGATTTGTGATCTGATTAATCCCATAGTGAAAGTAGAGTGTACTTAGTGTCGCAGCTGCCGGCTCCCCATTGACTGCGGCGGGGTCAGCAGCCGCCGGAGCAGCGGAGAAGTAAGTGCTTGTAGTTTCCTGCTATGAAAATACCGTTGTCGGACTGTTTGTATTTGCTTCCTTCTGTAAACTTCAGATAGAATTCACTCGATCTCATGAATGTGGCTGTGTATTCTGGGATAGCTGTTTCTAACAAAGACCTACAGCTATTAAGTACAATGAGAATTTATTGTTTACCATAATTTTTGTGTGTGTGTTTCTAGCAACAAGTATTTTCATGAAGGATTCATTTGCCTGTCGGCGTATCTCAAAGTTAGCAACATATATTTAGCAATTTGGTAAAATTTACAGAAAGAAGGCAGTGTAATGACGGGGTGAGGAATTAATGAAGTACCCCCATTCCTGTCTTCCCGTTAATAAAAAGAGAAAAGAATTTGGTAGAGGTGTGGCATTCTTAGGGAACTTTGCTGGACTTTGTTTTTGGAAATAGGAGGATTATGGTGGGTGCTAAACTTCTTAACCCCTTTTCTCTGCATCCCCATCAGCTGAGAGGAGTCTTCCTAAAACAACAGTGAACTTACCATGCTGAGATAGCACTTTTTGAGGCTGGAGTAACGTGTTATAACAGAAATCCAAGTTGAAGAGAACATTTTAGTCATGGTGCAAAAATGATCTGGAATCTTTGGTATGTGCCAGTGGCAGGAGCTGCGCTCCCCGATGTGCCGCTCCTGAAGCGAGCATGTGGAAGGCTTTGGGGTACAGGCACGCTCGGCTTCAAGACTGAAGGACACGCTCTGAGCCCACAAGTTTGTGCAGCAGGTTAAATCCAGGAGAAACTGAGATTCTTCTCGTTACCACTTTGCTTTCTAGTCTTTAGCAATTTTTTGAATGTTAACTTCTGAATATGGTTTAAGCATTCAAAGGATCTTGAGATTAAAATAAGGTAATTATATCCATTATGTAGATGAACACATATGCGTATATTTACATGTCTCATGACTTAATGATGATCACGAACCTCCGTGAATAGATATGGGGAGAGTAAGACCATGAACGTAGACTACAGGAGACGAAGCGGTAGAAGTAGCTATCAGATTTATTGTACTAATGAACGGCAGCCTGGCACTGTTGTACTAAACAGAATCCATCTCTTGTTTCGTTTTTTGTTTTTGAGGCACTGGCATGCATTTCAATGCTAAAGTTTAGATCTAGTGCTGAATTTTATCCACCTGTTCTACATCTTTATATCTTCTTGTCACTGACTGGGTTTTTTGGATATGATTTTTAAAATCTATTTGTGACCTCTACCTTGTGTTTGACTGTGTTATACTAAATTTAACATAAAGTCTAAAATAAAGACTTTATCCCTTTATGACATACCTATTTATCTTTGGGATAGGGAGCTCCTTGCTTTAGTACTACATTACCAGTTTCCCAGCGACTAAGTAACTTGATGACAAATGTAGATCCCTGTTACAGTATCAGTTACAGATCTGGCAATTGGTATATAATGTTAATCTGCACTAAGTCATGTTTTTTCCCCGTAGTGAACCTTCCTAGAGAGGGAAGGGTGACCTCTGAGAGTGCGTTTCCAGTCTTTAGTTGGTCTAAAAATTCTGCTTTTACTAGCTGAGTAGCTCTGGTGGTAAATACCACCAGGTTTTTGCATTTTTGGTCAGGTTTCTGTTACTCTTCAGGAATTCTTTAATCTTTTTACAACCCAGTGATGCTTCAGCATTCATACTACAAGCAAATGCAGTCGGTGGTTATACTTTATTTATTATTAGCATAAGTACTTTCTTGATATTTGACAAGTATGAGGCTCAACCCACTAGTGTATGTCACAAGAAGGAAATTACTATTAACAAAATGATGTTTCTTAATTAATTCAGGCAATGTTCAGAAGCATCCTTCAAGATTGATGTACCTCAGCATGTTCTTAATAATAAACATATCATCTGCTCAATTTAGGTGAGAACAAATATCTCATTCGTTACTTTTGATCAAGTACTCTTCTGAGATTTCTATGCCACTAATGTATATGGATGAGAAGGAGGAAAATCAGAGGACCCACCTTCTCTTCAGCTACCGGGGTTCAAATTTAAAGATGAAAATTGTAGCAGGTTGAGCTTCTGATTGAAATGATAGCAAATTTCATTCTGCTTGTCCTTGAACAGAGAGGACACTGACAGTGAAGTGACTTGTAATGCTGAATTTCATATTACTAAACTTCTGAGTATTTAAAACTGTAATGGGCAATGATTACTTCTTGGTGTAGAGCAGTAGCACTTGCTTATGTATGGTGTACTCTAAGTAGTTGCCTTGTGGCATGTAAGGTACCTCTGGCACCTATGGGATGGTGAGGAGGTACACCCAGCAATTTGTGATTTTAAATTATTCATAACAGGGCTTGATGCAGCAATGCCTAGAAACACAGAACAAGATTAGAGAAAAATCCTACGGGTGAAGTTTCAACTGGGACAGAGGAAAAAATTAGTCAGAATTCATTAAGGATGAGGGAATTTCCTTAGTGAGCATCAGGAGGAGGATGAGATGCTGAACAGCTATTTGGTACTGGGGGGTTTCCCTGCGTTCCCGTGCTGCATTGCCTGTGTACTCATCAGCAAGTTAAAACAGCTCTGAATGCCCCGACTGTCTGCCATCCTGGAGTTAGGATTGTGGACTAGAGAGAGAAATGGGAGGAAGAGTATGTACACGTGAGAGACAGTGGGAGGGCTTTTTTCTACATAGGCTCGTTACTATTGAGAGTCTTAAAATTGTTGCATGGACATGTCACCTTCCTCCCCTGCCCCAAGAGGAAGATGCTATGGTGTAGGTAGTGAGTAATACCAGTTTTACTTTTTTTTTTTTTTTTAAACCAGATATTAGCTTGTCAAATGATTGGAAAAATACGTACTCTCCCCCTAAAAGTAAGGGGACAAATGCCTACAACCCACTTCAATCCCTGAGACCTGTGAAACTTTTTGCTGGAAGAACACCTGGGGTTAATGGTAGGCTTTTGTCACTGATTAACTGCGTACCGTATTGTTAAGGTAGGTATCCGTATGGGCTCTGCTCTGCTGTGTGCTGCCAAAATGTGATTGAACTGGGTCAGAATGTAAATATTAAAAAATCAAGATTGTGCCGTACTTTCGGTGATAGCGCCTGAGTGTTCCAGCTTATTCACACAAAGTCAGTGTACCTTGATAGCGCTCCCCTGGCTGTTAAAGTGGTGGAATAAAATCTGGTTGAGTCATTTGTTGATTATATCATTCAGGTAAAAGCGAGTGCAACTAAATTTCATGGGGAAAACTTGTTCCTTGCTCGAGTCCTGTGCTAACGCTGCCCGGCTGTCTGCAGAGCCCTGCAGCAGCCTAACTCCTGGGTTTGCTGATATTCTGAAGTTTCTGCCTCCACTCTAAGATAAGCTGCTGTCAACCCCGATTTTAACTGTTACAATTTATTTATATACATATATATTTCTATATTTGATGTAGAACTCATTCTAAAAGGACATAAACTTAGTGGAACGTTTTTTGCTCCCTCGGGATTTCTGTGAATTTCTCTTGCAAGAAGCAGTGAGGTGCATGTCCAGGAGAAGCTTAGTACTAAAGACTGTCAGGACACATGGTGGTGAAGTGCTTTATATTTATGCAAAGATACTGTAGAAAACATTCTTAAAGAATTAACCTTTCTTGTAGGTTCAGTCTTTTTCTTGCTTGGATTCCTCCAACTTGAATTTTGAGGAGGACTTTCTCACACTTGAAGGACTTGCATATTTTGTTCTCATTTATTTATTGGGATTCTGTGGGTGGACTGTGTATTATTTGTGCTTTTTTTGCCAACCCTCCTAAACTGTTTGGCTTTTTTAAGGTCATTTTCCCCACCCCCATATACTAACCAAGTCAAAGTCCATTTCTTGAAATTCAGGTTTGCATATTTTAAGATGCAAAGCTATTTTTTTTTTTCCTCTGCCTTTCCAAAATACTTTAATTTTTGAATTCTAGCTAGGAATAGAAATAAAATATTTTTTGGAGAATGTGGGTTTTTTTAAATGCTTCTTTCTAGAAAGCTGAAATCCTGTGAATGGTTATTGCTAGAGATTTAGCACTGACAAAATGATTTTTTTTTAAAAGGACCTGAAGGTAAACTCCAATTTGTTACCGATGAATTTATTTTTACATGCTCGTTGCTAGTCTGTTCTGAGGCTTGTGTAACGGATCTGCCCCACGTTTCTAAGTAGCAAGCCTGGGAAATGAATTTACCTTCTGAAAATGGAGCGGAGGCGGAAAAGGGGTGTTTTGGACGGGGTCTTGGTGCTGACTGCCCTGGCAGGGGGTGGGGAAGAGGGGCAATCCCGCTGCAGGGCTCCCCTGGCTTCCACGTGCCCCTGCTCAGCCCCTGCCAGACGCGTCCCTGTTAACCACGGCCACGCGTGTCGATAGAGGTGCTGTGAAATGCTCCCGGGACAACCACAGACCGAATAATAATTTTGGGCTGGGTGGGCTCTCGGTGTGGGGTGTGACAGCAGCGTGCTTTGGGCAACAGGCGGGCCGGGAAGTTTACGGTTCCGCACTGTTTGGCTGGAATAGTGCATTGCATCCACGGGGCTGGGGATGCTGTTACGGAGCTGCGGAGAGGGAGGGACATAATGGGGAACCTCACTTACAGAGCAGAAATACCAGTGCACATGTCTTATTAAGTCAGGAACCTTTCTTTTCTACATCAAAACCCCACTGATGCTCAGTAAGACCAACCTTCTTGTGGTTCTCCTCTGTGGAGTGCAACTTCTTCCGTTCTGTGGATTTCTTAAATGTATTTGAACGTTGACTTTAGACTCCTGCAGCTCTAAAGTTCGGCGTGCAGCTATGGAAATGAATTTCACCAAGTGTGACAAAGGGAGATGAAACTGCAGTTACATGTGGCGCCAAATTTGAGAGTTGGTTTGCTTTCTGCTGCTTGTCTGTTTAGGTTTTCTTGCTTGACTAGAATTGTGTCATTTAAAGGACGCGGAAAGCTAACTTTAATTTCAAGGGTTTGATTGTCTTCATTGGAGCTGTGTGTGGTTGTATCAATAGGGGAACACAAATCCTTTTTGATTAAATAATAAGTTTGCATTTAAAAAAAATTGCAGTTTGACTGTGGAGAACTTTGCCTTCCTTTACCTAGCTCAGCTTCTGGTTCTTATTATTCTCTTGTATATGTGCCTGTTGAGTCCCCCCAAAGAACTTTCTGTCGCTGTCTTTGCGGCCCCTTAATTATTCTTTACCTTTAAAATTTTACTTTCCGCAGAGTTGCGCGAGCTTCCTGGCACGCGGGGCCTTGTCCTCAGCACGCAGTGGCGTTGCCCCCGTCGCTCTGCAGGCGTGGGTGTCCCAAAGCACCTCGGCTGCCCTCCCTCGAGAGGGGTTTTGAACGGGAGCCTGCAGGTAACGCTCACTGTTTTACCCTAAATGGAGTCCGTGCAGGCGCGGGTGGTCACAGCTCTGTCCTCCAAGTTTTTAGGCAACAAGAAACACTGGGTATCCACCTGCGGACCTCATGTAAGAACACCTTGTTTTCTTGCTTCGTTTCCTCTTTTTATTTTCCCCTCTATTTTCCTACCTTTCAGCCTAAGCTCCCAGTAACAGCAAGCTGCCGTAATGTTTTCTCCTGTTTTGGAGCTAAAAGCAGCAGGGTAGGATATTTTGGATGATATTTTATAATTAAAAAACCCCAAAGAACCAGAAATGGTAGGTTGCCTCTAGATTCAGTCTTTCAGGGCTTATTCCCAAAGGAGCCTGGCTGTGAACTGGAAGTTGTGCGCTGCGTGTTCTGGGATTTAGATTGTTTCTCAGCCATCTTCAGAATTTTTTCATTACGTGAAAAATAATTAGTGTAAGGTGTGTTAATAACCTTTCAGTCTTGCTATTACTTCTTCACATTCTGCTAACGCTGAAAGCTGTAGTATCAAAGACGATAGGTGAAATATTAGGAAATTTTAATTAACAAAGACTTACACCTTAATAACGAGTGACTCCTATACGACCGGGGCCGTTGCCTTTTGCCTGCATCCAGGGCAGGCGGAGGGGAGAGCATCTGTCTCCCTGGGACCGTGCCACGCGGCTGCCTTTCAACCAACACTGTGCTGTTCGCTGTCTTTTTTTTTAAGTGATGTTGGTTTCCCAAGTGATAATATAAGTTGTCCAGTCCTCCACTGTGGTGCTTATTACCAAAGGACAATGCCAATTTATTAAGAATAACTTTAAGCCTTCCATGGCCTGAATGAGTTGGCAGAGAGTGGGAATTAACTTACTTAGAAGGGTGAGGGTTCAGAATTAAATGGGATATGGTAAACCCACTGGACTGTCTCCTGCTGTATCAACAGAACCTCATTTCTCCTCCAGTCTGTGTTACAAACTGTGCCCTGTTTCAGACAGGTAGCAAAACCCAAAGGTTTTCCCATTTTTAAACCATTTAATAGATAAAGTGGGCTTTATAGCTGTATCAGTTGGCATATTCAGCATGATGGAGATTCAGCATTTTCTGTCTAGATAAATAGAAACCCCATGTCTGCCCACCTTAAAGAAAACAAAATGCCCTAGTAGTCTGAAGGTAAATATTTGGTGGTTTTGATTCCTTGATGCTTTATTGTCGAGATAAAAATCAGATACCTGGAGTAGGGGAGACTTTTTTCCTGTAAGGTGCTGGATACCAAAATTAATCAATTGAAAATGGAGCAATGATTTGATGATTTGGTGTGTGTAGTTTTTTTTTCTTTGTGTGTTTTGGGTTGGTGGTGTGTTTTTAATATAAATTCCCATCTACCTCAAATTTAGAGAAACCTTCTTAGGTACCATACTATCTTCATTTTCATGAAGCAGTTCAGAAAAGAAAAAACAAAACAAAAACAAAAAAACCCCAAAACTTGCAAATTTTACTTTGTGTTCTATGAAATTGAGGGGTGTGAGACAAAGCTTTTAACTTCTCTGGGTGCTGAAAAGTTCTAGAGTGACGGGGTTGGGGTGGTGGGTTTTGGACTGGTTCTTTTTGTTGCTGTTATTCATGCAGTTTAGGCACTTAGATCCTGTGAGCACGATGGTAATAATGGGTTCAACTTTCCCTCTACATGAGAAACTTCTCCGGCAGCCATCCAGAGGTGCTCGCTTGCAGCGGCCGCACTGTGTGAATGCCCGTTCTCGAATCCCAGGGCTGAGTGGGAGATCTCTCCGAAGCGATTTCCCACAAATAACACAATGAGCCACTTTGTCAGCACAGCCTCAGCCCGGAGTCAGGTTAGCGGTGAATGGCGACAACAAAAAAAACTTTGCCTTGCACAAAGGTGTGCTGAAACCTTGTTGTAAATGGAATTTGGTATGCGTGCTTTTGGAGCGCTGCAGACTGATATGATAGATGTCCTTTTTATTTTCCTTTGTAGTTTAATTAGTGGTTAAAAAAAAAAAAATCCACCCTATTGATTTCAGTAGACTCTCAACTGCACAGGAACTCTAGAAGAGATAACCAAGGTCTTTGTGATATTATTGCAGAGGCTTTATTATTTGAGAGAGCAGAGTTGAAGGGGAGAGTATTTATCGTCAAATGCTGTGCTTATCAACCTCTAACTGTGATTAATACTTTGGCTATTAAACGGTGGAAGAAAGCAAACAGATGAAGCATGCGCCTTATCTGACTTGCACCTTTGTGCAAGAACTTCCCTTCGTGTAGAGGTTTTGCCTGCGTCCCTGGGCATGTGCACAGGGTCACAGCCCTGATCCGGGGCCGTTCGTTCCTTAAGTACACTGCTAGTAAAACTGTAGAGTGCATAAGGGGGTAGCCTAGCGCAAATGTCTGCAGGGTTGGGGCCCAAATTGTAGACAGGTGTGGGTCTGGATTGAAGGGGTTCGTTCCTCCTCAAGCAGATCGCTGAAATAACTTGGTATTTGCTCGACCCAGCATTGAAGCTGACTGAATTGGTGATGGTATGAATTTCACTTACAAATCGCTTTTGTCAGCGGCAATATAGAGCGTGGAAAACCCGAAAAGGATTGGCATTCAATTAAGAAACACGCAGTGTTGTCTCTGTTGCACAAAATGGCCCTTTGCTGTTGGGGGCCGGGTTTGTGCGGTGGGACGGAGAGCTGCCGGGCACTGTCGTCCTCCGCTCCTCGCCCTGGCGCAACCGCAGCTGGAAGGGCTCAGTCTTCTGCTGACTGGTGGAGGATGCCAGCGAGACGGAACGGCCCTGTGTCGTGCCTGTCCTCTTTGATGTGGCTTGTGGTGGTCTTGAAAAGCACAGAGGTGCTGAGGGCAGCGGGTAGGGTATTGTACAGCTGTCGACGACTGGCACCCACAACTCTGACTTAAATGTTTCTCCGAGAGTGGATTATCACTTACATTTTTGGAATCGCATAAATTAATTTCCCTTTTTTTTTAAAAAAAATAGTTTAAAGTAGTTGCTATTTAAAATATATTGTGCCAGAGCAAATTTTATAATTATGAATTTCTTAAATGTAAAGAAATTAAAAATGTAAATTAAAAAGAAATGTGGGGAAATAAATTGACCACCGTTGCGCAAGAAGCGTTAAGCTGGACCTATTGTTGCTTGAAAGAAGTGCTGTGAAATACTGCGAGAATTGAGTGCCCGAAAACTTTTTTTTTCCCCCCCCAGCTATATCACTTAGCCCAGTTGAAAGAGGGGAGAAAAAAAGCTTTATTGTGTTCTTGTGAGTCCCCTTTATCTGTTGGGATTAATATGGAGGAAGGTGAGAAAAAGGTGTGCAGACTTGGAAGAAAGAAAGGAATATAAATAGCCAAAATGACTAACTTAATTTTTAGATTGAGGAGAAAGCACGCACAAATCCCACACGGTGAGAAAGTGCTGTATACAAGTTTTCTCTGCTGGTAGCTCGCTCTTCTGCCAGTGGTGCGGGCTGCGACCGCGGTGTGTTTGCACGTGTTAGAATTGAATTTTGAGCAGTGGATGAATTTGCAGCTGTAATACTATTTGCAGAAGTGAGAACAGTGTTAAGTCATTGGATTAGCTCATCTGCTTGTGGCTTTCTGCTCAGCTGTAGCTAGTACAAGTTTAATAAAGTTGTTAGGGATCTATTGCACTTCTGGTGTATTTTATTCACTTAGGTCTAGCGCCGTTACGTTTTCACCTGAATGTGACTGCCTTTGGGGTACGTGCGTGGTGGCGGGAGGAGGGTGGGCTGGCTTTTCCTACCAAGTTTTCACAAGGGTCCCCTCTGGAAAACCAGGAAACGAGGAGAAGAAAATAAAAAAAATAAAAAAATTTAAAAAAAAAAGGAGAGAGAGGGGGGAAAAAAAAAAAGAAAAAAAAAAAAAAAAAGCTAGCAGCATGAAGTTTTCCTTTGGTAAAAGACTTCTTTGTGCACCAGCTTACTTGATTCTGGTATTTCATCAGAGCTATTATATGCTGATTAGTTGTAATTCTCTTGTGAAATAAGACATTCCTGCATGTTGCTGTTTGACCCAGTCTCCCCGTTCTTGACGCTCGCTTCTGGTACATGTTCTTTGGTTATTCCATTTCTTCATCCCAAGGTTGAGCTAGGGACCTAGGAAGCTTTTTTTTTTAATCATTTATCTGTTCCTAAATTATAAATATTTCTTATGAAGGGCAGGCAGCTGGTTGCATTGCAAAATTGTTGTTCTTTAAAATAATGGAGTTTCAACTCTTGAAGATAAGAGGTCAAATTATAGGTCTAAATAAATGCAAACAAGCGAAAATCATTGCATCTATACCCTTTGGGTAGCTGCCTTAATCTCACACCAGCATGGGGGAAAAACACGGTTAACTTTCCTTGATCTCCTATAGAGTTGAATACTGCTGATAATTCCATCTTTAGAGATGGAATGTACCATGGACATTGAAATGTGTTGTTATTTAAAATAAAAATAAGGTAGAGAGGAATAAACCCACGGATTAATTACAGTGGTTAAGATTTGAGAGGATGTTTATGATTTTCAGTTTAGTGGAGATAGGATCCAGCTACCGGTGGCCGCCTTGTCTGTGAGGTGGCACAGTTTTTACTACCTCTTTATAAAACGCCCGCGAGCTCTGTAGGTATGCATTCCCTCTAATCTGTTCTCTTTGTCATAACAGATTTTTAAAATCGCATGTATTTCATCAAAACTGTTACCAAGGGGCCTGTCTATTTGAATGCTTTCAAATTAATCTACCACGTTTGCAATTAAACAGAGAAAGAATGCTTTCAGGTTTCAGTCGCTCTTCAGACGGATGTTATTTAACTAAACTAATGAACACACATGAGACAAGACAAATTCCAGACTGTTTGTGCCTTGACCAACCATCTGTGTGCATACCTCCAGGTACTGCTCATGTCTCAAGAGGCTTTTCCACATGAACAATTATTACCACTCCTTTTTGAATTCAAGTGGCAAGCCATGGCAAGAATCTCTTGAAAGCAGCTATATTTACCGCTCTGCTTTTCAGTGAAAATGTAATTGCGTTATGAATATTTTAATTAATCTTAAATTTCAACGTGTGCTGCAGAAAATACAATAGGAAAGCGAGGCAGTGTCAGCTCTTTCATCTCTTGCGAACACCAGCATCAAGAGTAACATGCAGAAGCGGCACTTCTCACTCAGAGCCTTCCTAGTGGGTCATGTACTCCTTTTACATTCTTACTGTCCGAGTATGCGAGCGTACAAATAGGCTTATGGGTGAGTGTATACATATTCTGTTTGTACATACGTGCAACTTTTTCCCTAGTTATTTTTCTCTGGTGGATAAGGTTTCAAATATCTCTGGAAAAAGTGCCCATTTCTTCAACTGTATCGGCAGTGGCGTGATTTGACAGATCAGATTTTGATATGATTCTTCAATTCGACTTAAGAACTCCTGGAAAATAACAAGTGGTTCCAAGAATATGTCTCTTTATGGAGTAGTAATTTGTGCTGCAGGTAATGGCTGCAGCAAAACACAAAAGGATTTTCTTATTCTCATTGTATTTTGTTTTATTTCTTAAGTGAGATTACTTCTAGAAATATTTGAATTTTCCCTGTGTTTCCAAAGCCATGTTTGACCGCTTGGTGGTAAGTGGGACTCCCTCTGACATGATCTGTGATTCCAGATGTATTTTTTAGCCACGGCAAAACCATTTTAAGCAACTCCTACTTCCTCTCGTCCCGGTTACAACAACACAAGTATTTGAGGGTCAGTATAGTGCAGTGGATGGAGGAACCGTCTGCATTCAGGCTGTGCAGATGATGGTGGAGGGTCGGGCTGGTTGTGTTATTAGGATGTGGTTTGGAGGAAGCAGATCAGAGATCACGAGTACTTTCCCTCTCCGGTCAGAGGACTGTCAATTGCTGAATGTCCTGGGTGTAGAACCTGCTTTGCCCCAGGACAAGCCAGGAAAAACAGCTGGTAGGGAGGAGAAACAGTCACCTTTGAAGTGACCGCTGGTCATTAGCTTAGTTACATCATCAAAAGACTTTGACTTGTGACATCACATCTGAACTAGCTTTTCCCATCGTTGTAAACTACCAAGGAGGTTCCTGATGGGTTGGATTGCTGCTCTGATCAGTGCATCAACCGCTGTACGAGAGGAGGTCATCACCCGTTACATGCAGAGTGGTAGAAGAGGAGCTCATATAATACATACATACATACATACATACATATATGTATAAAATAATGATAAAAAGGAGCTTATATCAGACTATATAATCAATATTTAAAAGAAAAAAAAAAAATACATGGTTCTGAAACAAGCCTCTCCTTTTCTCCCCAATCTCAGTGAGATTTGTTCTACAATTTTTAAGAATTACTGGAGAAAACAGAAATTACAAAAATTTTTTTTTGTTGGGTAATAGATTCTGTCATCTTTTAAGCCACTCTCAAGGTCTGAGTTTTCTTTACAAGGAATGCTTTAGGTTCATTTTCTTCAGGGGATACTGGACACGTGTGTATCGTACATGCTAATGCCATGTAACTTCTGGGGTTTGTTAAAAAGGCAGGATAGGTACCGATCATGACAATTAGACATTTATCCTAAATTTAGGAAGGGAAGGTTGAGCACCAGTGGGCTCTGCCTTTCTCTGATGGTTGCCATTGCTGCTAGCATTTGAGCTTAATCTCAAGGAAGGTAGTTTGAGAAATGTATGGTCTCCTTCAGTCATGTGGCTGGTGGCCAGGAGGTCTTGTGCTCACAGCTGGGTCAGGAGGTGGCTAGGCCACAGGCAAAGGGCTCGTCATGCCCAAGGACAAATGTTGGAGAAAATCTGAGGAGTTTTTTGTTTGCCAGTTTATTAACTGTCGCTGTATGCGCTGTTGGGGCTTGTGTGTGTGCGCGCCTGGCTCTCTATGAACTTCATCATGGTGCAATAATAAGGGGCTTTTTCAGGCTGGAAAGAGAAAATTCTTCCTTTTGAAGTTTTGTACTCTGTGTGTGGTTCAAATCTTTTCTATAGTAACACTAGAATTGAAGGTGGTGTAGCTTCTTACTCTTTATGCAATATGTTATTTTTTTAATCAGATGGACTAACCCGAAGGAAGCACTGCACAAGTGCAAATATGCATTTAGTACTAGATTTTTCCTGTATATTAAAGAAAACAGGATATGTGGCTGTACTAGGTATCAGAAAGCTGTCTGTCATCTTTGTCGTATAACTGTTGTAATTCCAGCTGATTCTGATAAAAAAGCAGAACACTTTGTTCAGTAGCTTTTAATGGTCTGCTGCAGGGAAATAAAAATTTAGCCTTTGGAGAGAGTGGTCACAGGACTGCATATTCGGAACGCCTCTTGCTTTTGCCAGGCTCTCTGAATTTGTCTGCTATAGCTAGAAAAGGTTCTTGGGCTTTGTAAAAGACAGAAGATGGGAAAAAAAATCACAAAAAGAAAAATGTTCTTGGCTTGTAGCCCCACTAATAACATGGGTAAAACCTTCTAGGAAAAGTAGGACTTGGGTGTCTTGATGTGGTTCAGACTGCTTTTGGAATTTCAGGAGAACTCTGATGTAACCTATTGGGTCATATTAATTCACCATATATGGACATTGGTTTTTAGTTCACTTTGTTCTTCTGTGTGTTTTAATTTTCTCTTTAGTGCCATGTGCAACTAATTTATGTATTACTAATTCACATATTGAATTAATTTAAGGAAACAGAGTCATCTTGGTGATCAGTAGAAGACTCCAGTACTGAATTGAAAACCGGGTTTGTAACAGTAACTTGCAAACATCAAAAGGTTTGGAAGTTTGGTCTGGGGAGAGAAACATCAAACTTGGATGGTTATTTCTTCTTCCTTGCTCTACAGCAAGATGGGAAGCCGTGATTTCCCGTGTTCCTGGAGGTAGCTAGACAGGGAGATGCAGCCAGTCGCTCCATGTTGGCGTCGCTGTGGTCCGTCCCCGCCAAGCCTAGGGAATGTAGACGCACAGGAAATATCTCTTTTAAATTTAAATATAGTCAGCTTTCTAGACAAAACCCCAAATTTGAATTAGTACCTGGAAAAAAAAAGCTGTGGGTTAGTATTTGGCAGTTCATATTTTAGCTTAGGAAGAGTTCTCATATCCTGAAATGTGACCTGGCTCTTTGAGTCCTTGTCTGGTGTTTTCTTCCAGCAATGTTCCTGAATTTACAGGAAAAGGAAAGTGCTAGTGTTCAAACCTCACCTTCTTTGTATTAATCAAGTTTGCTTATATGAGCATCCCCTGTAGGGGCAATGCTAGGTTTTAGGAGGGGTGTGAATGCATGGTGAATAAATCTGTTTTAAGTATGAGGGGTGAGCACATAACCAAAAACCAGCTTGTGAAGCCTTTTCTGAAGGTTTTGGCTTTGGTGTGAAGTCTGCTAGCCTCATGGCAGATTTAATAACCCTATCTCATCTAACCCTGCATGGAGTACATCTGTCTGAAATACTGCTAAAAAAAATGCCTGTGACCAACTGTGCTGGCATTGCCTCTGGTGAGGTCGTACCAGACCTGACAAATAAAGGAAGCCCTTTTTATTTTTTGTTTTGTTTTTGTTTTCCTTCCCCCTTTAAAGTGAGGCAAGTATAGACGTGGCTGTAGTGACAAACCATTAATAAAGCAAAAGGAATGCAGCTGTAAAACTTTAAATAATGACATGTAGTAAATAAATGTCAACATATTGGTGGTTGTGCCTGGAATGGGAATATTACTAGGAAAATATGTAGCTTGAAGCTACGGTCTGGCTTTTTTTTCCTTAAGAAAGTAGAATCAGCATGAGGCTTAAACTCCATTAAAGCTGGAGCTTTCGGATTTGGACTATATGAGTCTGTCATTTATTTGGGGGAGGGGGAGTATACCATTTTCCATGGGTTTAAAAGTGTTCCTATGAACATTGTATTCTTTCAAAATTCTTAAGTTATTTATACATGAGTATATATACAGGCAGAAAAACTATAGATACATAATTACATATCTAATAGGTGTGTTTCCATTGAAAGTTGCTAACTGGTGTTCCCACTGGTGTTCAGTATTAGGCTTTCAGTCCTTTTCTTAATGCCAAGCGTTTGAGAGAGATTTTGGAAACTTACGTGGTCTCTTCTTTCTCATAATTTGAAACAAACAAAACCCCCCCAAACCCCAAATCACACTGCCCCACTCCTTCCTCTCCACCCCCAAACCCCAACACCTATGAATATTGCTTGTGAACTTGGATCTTTCTCAAAGTTAAAAGCTGAGACTGAAGTAACGAGAAGCAAAAGGTTTAGGAAAAAGCTCTGAATATTGCAAAACTTGAAGGGGAAAATGCATTAAGCAAAGTTTTTGGGCTGTCAGACAGATTTCTGTAGCCCATGTAACAGTTGGGTCAGAGCTTTGAATGACTAAGCCAGGAAGGCTTTGGCCACTGATAGACCCGTGCTGGCTCAGAGGGCTTGATCCCGTGGGCTACGGGAGTGTTTAGCAAGCGTCCTTATTCCTTCCCCCACGGGTGTGTGTGCTGAGGGCGGACTGTCAGGGCAGCGGCGGCAGTGGGACTGAAACGCTGCCGGGCTCTGGAACAAAGCGGTTGATGCAGGCAGGTGGGACTTGAAACCCGGCTGTGGATGTACCATCCTCTTGACAACTGCGTCTGAAGTTTTCTGAGAACTTCTTTCCTGTGATTGAGTCTCAAATAAAAGGGGGGATTTCGTGTAGAGGTGGATGAAAATAGATTGCCTCTGTTTATATCTCAGGGAAGTGATGATGAGAAAAGTGGTGTTTTCACGCAGATAGAAAGAACATCAGGAAGAGCTGTGAGAGTTGTGCTAAATTTGGTACTGAGTTAAGTTAAAATGCTGGCCTTGATGTGTGGCTGAAGGTAACAGGGCTAAGTTTGCACGTCTTCTGAAAAACAAATGCACTTTTAGCCTTCCGGTACTGCTTCGTTGTGAAGGAGGCCCGTCTGATAAGAATGAAAGGATGGATGTGATTCAGTCTGCGTGGGCACCGCCACCACTTTTCAGCCGCACAAGTGGTCCTTTTCGGGAGCTGGAGTACCAGCTCCCAGGTAGGCCGGCATTTCTGATCCTCGCGTCGCTCTGCAGGTGACGGGATTGCGATGCGCTCTGGAGGAGGTCGATGAAATAGAAGACAACGTATTTCAGTATGATTCCTAATTTACTTATTAAAGCAGTATTTAAAAAAAAAAAAAAAAAAAAAAAAAGGAGAGTTAAATCCTAGCAGCACCTGGGGGCAGAGCAGGGCGGGGGTGTTAGGTTTGCAGCCTGCAGTCGGTGGATCTGCACGCCCCAACCCTGGTGAGGTTGGCTCGGCCCTTCGTCCCCTCCAGAGCAGCTGAATCAACCGCCCGGTTTATGGCTCTGTGGTCAAGAGCTGCGTGTAGATACTAGATCCCATAACTCTTTCCTTGTGAGCAGGGATTTCCCTGTTGCTCTTTGCCAAAAATTCCCCTCTCTATACTCTGATGGTCTTGTGCCGGCCGATCAGCGCTGGACCTGCAATGTTGTTTTGCTTAGGCGTTCTTGTGCAGAACTCGAGATAAATTATGTGATTAGGTCATCCGTCTTACTAAACAACTGGATTATTGCCCCATAAAACAGTATGATGGTACTCTTAATGCTGAATTAAGACTTATTTTCACAAAGCAATCTCCCCGTGTTTTTAGTGATGCTTACAAGTCACATCAATTAGCTGTGAAGGAGGAGGGAGTGCTGGAAGTGATGTGTGACTTCACAAATCCTGAAGTGAGGTTATCTTCTGTTGTCCTCTGCATAGCACAAGGTGTTCGGAGCCTGGGGACGTGCCGTCCCTCCTGCTCCAGCAGAAACCTTAATCCTTTGCGTCATGATTAAGTGGAAGTCAGGTGCCTGCTCTTTGTGTTATAGGTGGCATTCACACTATTTATAGGGCCCTAGAAAGAAAATGAAGGGTGTTCGGCTTGTCAACAGTGGATATCGAGTGAAACTGATGTTAACATCTTAACCACGCAGATGATGCCCTTCAAGAGCTGTGGTAGCAAGGAGGATGCTGACTTTTAGAAACAGAGTAAATCGCTCCAAGTGTCTCGGCACTTGCCTGTTGCAGCTGTGCAGTGAGGGTGGGGGTTATAATCATGGGGAAGAGTGGAAATCTGGCTAGTTGGTTTTTGGAAATCTCGTGTGGAAAACTTGCCTTTCCGTGCTCTTGAGCTAACAGTTAAAACCTTTGTTCAATGCCTCAAGTTCCTGTATGCATCCTGTTACAAAAGCAGGTATCCTGCTTAGGTTGCTCCCTTAATGGCAAAATCCACGTGGATGCCAGTGACCTTCTAAAGTACAAGTGGGTTTTCCAGGGTCTTTAACTGATGCTTCTTTTGCAGGAAGCCCGTTGAGGAAAATTCTCCATGAATGTACGTCACAATGATGATGACCGACCAAATTCCGCTGGAGCTGCCACCGTTGCTGAACGGGGAGGTAGCCATGATGCCTCACATCGTGAACGGCGATGGATCACAGCAGGTCAGTGAGCTCTTACAAGAAAATGGCTGATTTAAAGAAACTATTTCTGGGCCACCAAGGGATTTTGAAGATCATGAAGATAGTTTTCCCTAGAACTAGGGAGGGCAGAGTATTTCCGGGAAGGTAGAAATCTGCCCTTATACTGGAAAGACATTAAAAGCAATGCTTTAAGTGTACCATTAATTTTAATGTGATTATTATTTGCATGTATGTTCACTGAAGTTAAACAATGGGGTTGAAATAATAGCTATAAAAGCTACATATGCGGGGCCTTTGCAGAAAGTTAGTGTCATGATTTAAATGTACTAGCTGTTGTCCAGACATCTTGCTAGTATCTGTGACGAGATTTTAAGAACTTGGAGCAAAAACACTGAGATTGTAAAAAACGAAAAGAAGTGGAGAACTGAAGACAAGAGCCCTGTGATGTCTGCTGTTCTTTGCTTACCTAAGTGTGCTGATCCTGGCAGTCCTATGTGTTACCCTGTGCGTCGTATAAACCTTAGAGGGGTGGAAGTGAACTTTGGGCTTTTGAAGAAAGCAAGTTTATAGCTGCTTTCATATTTTTCTAGGAGATTTTATCTAATGAGCTTGATCAGAGGTAGGCAGAATGATTACAAGACGATGTTGATGCCTTCATCTTGGGATACAGCCTGGAGGTTTCAGTTGGTAGATTCCCAAACCTGTCATTGTTTGTTAATGTTTGTCCTTGTAGAACATCTACTGCAGCAATTTTTCTGAGTTACTCAATTTGATTCCTTCCTGATTTGAGACATTTCAGAGAAGTATTTTAACCAAGGTAGAAATCAGCTGCCCTTCATGAATCAGTATAAAATGTCATTCTGTTACTTCTCATTCCCTTGCTCATATGTTCCTTCCTCTAAGCTGTGTTTTAAGCTACACCAACCTCGAGAGGAAGAAAAATTTCTGCTTTTCTTGTAAGCTTCTAAGTCTAAGTGCTTATCTGGGTTGTCAGTACAATACAGATTTTCGTTGCTGTGCTTTCTTTAAAGTAATTTCTGCTCAGTGTTCTTCAACTTGAAAAAATAGAAAAGAAAGCTTTTAATGGCTCTATTTACCAAGTCCAATATTAATATACTTAAATGAAAGAATAGTCTTACTGATACTGGATAGGATAATTGTTCCTTAAATATGCCTTTTCCTCCTTGCTGGGAACCATTTACAGGTTAGACTGTCCAGTGGTCCTTCTGGATTACAGAAAGAATGAATGAAGTCCTCTGAGCCCTCCTTTGCGATGGAGCTCTTAATGTCCAGTCTTTGACTTTCCCCATCAGTGATGATTCAGCAGCCTTGGCTTGGCAGATGCCTCCATCGCCTTTAAACTAGCTTCTCATCTAATGTTTTGGGATAAAAGAATTGCTGATGGACTGGAAGTGCGTCGCTTTTGCTGTGCGAATGTGACACAGCAAAACAGCTCAGGGCTGGGTTCCTTTGCCTAAACGTTTGTTGGATGATGCTTGTAGACCTCATCACTCTATCTCTTTAAGGACTTGTATCTGGAACAGTGGTTTTCTGTGAGACTTTTTTGGCCTCTGGTCTAGATGTGCAATGAAATGGGAATAAATGCTTTGTTTGATCTTTGTGTATGGTAGCAGCAAATGGACTGTTAATTGCTCTTCATATTGTTTCTTACGTAATGTAGAAGCAATGTTGCATGTTGGAAAGAGTTTTATCTTCCTTACTTGTAAGGCAGAAACAGCCTTCGTGTTTAATTCATGTAAGAGTGACTTCCTTAATAAAGGTGGTTTATATTACTCCATAAATAGGTACTAGTTTTATAAAGACACATGCTCTTCCAGGGTGTAATTACAGCCTCTGTTAGAAGCTGGTGGTGAGAAAGCATCATAGCCGAACTGGTGGGAGACGAGGCTCGCGGAGTTTCCAGATGGCAGTGTGGTCAGCACGCAGATCCATGCCTCGTGCTCCGGAGCTGACGGTACTCGCTTCCAACAAGATGCTCTGGGTGCACTTGCTGTGCTTCGCCCTTAGGTTTTACTGCATATGTGAAGCCTCAGCCATGCCAGCGTGTTAGATCTGTGCTATAAGCTGTACCTGAGAGTGCTGACCTTCAGGGGAAAGGCTTTTTGCAGAAGACCAGTTCTTGTATAGGTTGAAAAGAGCAAAGTGGAGCTGGTAAAACACTTTAGCTTTTACCAGCAGACAGATGGAGAGCGATGCAAAAGGCAACTCTGCCAGTAAACCGTCCTGTATTGTAAGGGAATAGGAGCACTCAATTGTTTTGTCTTCCTGGGATAAGGAAGGATGCCTGCTTGACACTAATCCCTCTTCTCTAGACTACCCAAAATGGCATTTCTAGCACTGGCTTTTTTTTTTTTTTGCTTTTTTTTTTTTTTCTTTCTTTCTTCCCCCAGTTTCCCACACTTAATTTCCACTACTACTAATGACTCTATTTAATGCCTTCATATTCCTTCCAGACCTGCTGCTTACTCTGTTTCTGCTTCTAATCCACTTGTAACTCCTGTGGGGATTCGGGGAGCGATAATTAACCTTTTGGTCCAAGAATTTCAGTGGTTTCCTGTAGGTACTCTGCTGTAAGCCCTAAAAAGCTTGGAGTATAAAGTGGAGGGGCAGCTAGCTGTGCCATAGCGTGTCTGTACGGAATGCCAGGCGATTTGATTTGGGAAGTTTTCTCTTGGCTTGGTTGGCTCACTGCACCTGCAATGGCGTAGCACATGTTCTGCTTGCCAGCTCTTTGTAAAGGTGTGTTTACCAAACCCTGGTTTTTATGCTATTTGGCGGGAGCCCAGGCACTGTATGCAGCACTCTGTGTGCTAGTTCTTGTCTTTTAGGGTCATACACTTGGAATAAGGAGATCAGAGTACGCCCCAACGGGGAGCGAGGTTTGGTACCTTCCTGTAGCTCAAGTCTGTGCACCTTGCATCGACTTGAAAGCGTTGAGCTGCTGGCTGGGATTTATACTCTACCCAAACAGCAGCTGAGCTGAGTGAGTGAACTTTGTGCCAAAATTTAGAGTTATTTCTTCATACTTTCCTGTTTTATATATATATATATATATGTATATACATACACACACACTTGCAGGAATGTCCGTTTAGGGAAGAGAGGGGGGCACTTGCATGTGGAAGGCTTGTTTCAAGAAGTAAAGGTTTATAACCAATACACATCCAAGATACCTGAATTGAGAAGCATCAGCCCGTGAAAAATGGCTGACGGATAAAGGATGCTGAAGTTTCATTCCATCTAAATATACTGACTTTTAAAGAGGATTCAATAGTCTTAGAGAAGGCATTTAGACTAGAACAGATGGCAGACAAGTAACATAAGCAAAATTAACCCATGGACAGCACTTGCTCTCTAGGAAGTCTCTAGAATGAACTTTTCTGAAGGCATTTTATCCAAAGGATGTCAGTGGGCAGACTCTCGGGCCATTTCCACAAATACGTTTCTTTGTCAATGCAGTGAAATGCAGAATTCACTAAAGCTTCATGAATCTTAAAATCTCTTGCTTTGCAGAGCAGTTTGTTACACAGCTATACTGATTTTTTTCCTTTTTTTTTTTGTTACTGCTTGCTTGGAACTGTGCTTAATATAAATTAGAGGGTTCAGGATCTGTCACTTGGGGGCTTCACTATCAATAGCAGAATCACCTTATACCTCTATTTTCTGTGCTATGGGAAAAAAGGATAGTTAAACCCAGAACACTATTACCAAAGTATTAATTTTTACAAGTCACTGTTTTATTGTTTAAGATGTAGCATGTTCCCTGATATTTCTTACTGAAGAGAGGTGGGAGGTATTTCTCGTACCTGCTCCTGTGAGGAATGTATTCCTGGAAGGAATATTGCAGGCAGAACGGTGTGAATTCTTTGGTCCTTCCTGCGGGATGGAGCTGGAAATCCATCAGGATCTGGGGCACAGTCTTTTAACGTAGAACAGGGAATGGACCCATGTGATTATTCTGGGGTCTTGCGTTTTGGTGGGGTTTATTTTGTTTGTTTGGTTGGGTTTTTTTTCCCCCATAGATCCAATATATTCCAAAATTTACACCCTGTAGAAATTGTAAATGCAGTGTATTTTAATAATTTAAAGCATTTATGAAAGGAACCCGTGACTGGATGCCAGCTGGTGCCTATGATGCCGTGTCACCCGGCTGTATGAAGCCTGATGTATCTAAACAGGGAGGGGAAGACTCACCGCATTGTAAAATGCTTAAGGCAGGGTTTTAATACACCGAAGCAGCGCAAGTGGCTGTTTGACCTTAGCAAGCAAAAGGTCCTCATAAAGTGGAGATACTTTAAAGCAAGCATTGCATTGCATCGCGTGGATGCAAGCGAATGTGCTGCGGCTGAGCGCGCAGGTCAGCCGCAGCAAAGCGGGTAGGAGATGACGGCCTGGTTTGGATGTGAATTTTCTCCTGTGTGCTTCAAAACCACTTGTGTAAGTAAACCAATACTGTATAAAATAGATAACAGCGCATGCCCTTGGTCCTTATCAGGTAGCATTTTCTGTCTTTGTATGAGACTGTTTACCCACAATGTGTATAATTTTATATTCCTGAACCTGAGCTTTAGGCCTGTGTTAGACTTTGCTGGCAGGGTCGTTTGGCTCTTCCCTTGCTCCCATAGGCACGGGAGTCGGGCAGTGGGAACGAGGGGACGCGAGTGGCACGCGTTTGGCTGGTCACGAAAACTTGGTCTGGACGCAGCGCGGTTAGTGCCAAACTGTGGGGGTGTGTGTGTGATTCTAAATATTTATAGTAAGTGTGCAACTTAGTAACATTCATCAGTCTTAACAGTCATAACTTAAAATAGAGTAACGTTCTTAAATGCAAAGTAAATGCAACAAAAAGTGTGTTATGGAGACAGCAAGCTTTCTCTGAGGAGGCAACAGGTAAGGCTGGCCTTAAACAGCAAGTGGATTAATCTACTAGAGCAAGCATCCTAGTACTTTTTAAGGAAAAGAAAAGCCTTTGCATCGTGTTGCTGACACCCTGCTCGCAGCCGTCACAAGCTCCAGCTTTTCGGACGTCAGGCGGTCAGGGAACTGAAACTGGGATGGGGTGTCCTCGGGCTGCCGGGCAGCAGCGTGCGCTCACAGTGACTCTTCAAGTTCTCTCTCCTCTTGCTGTGTCTCGTAAACCTGCGTACTCGGGATGATGAGTATTGGAAGAGACATAGGGCAATTAAAGGTCATCTGTGTTTTCATTAAAATAAAGACGTTATCCTTAGACTTCTTTATTGGTTTCCTCAGATTTTTAATTAAAAGCTTCAGAAACAACACGTCCGTGTGAAGATCCCTTGTGCAGAAAGAAAGCAGAAAAGCTGCGTTCCCGGCTGCAGAAAATGTGGTTGTGCTGTTCAGGAGGATGTGGGAAAAATAAATCTCTGCTTTAGTTTGACATACTTACTGTGTATAAACAAAAGAAGTCACAGTGTGCCTTGAATACTATTTGTCCCAGGCAATTAGGAAAAATTGGGGGGTTGGCTGGAAAGTGCCCAGTATCTAATACTGGATGTGTACTGGCTTTACTGGTTTGATCTTAACTCTGCAGCTCGTTAGCGGGTGCTTTGCAGTCGCAAGCTGTGGGGGTTATGCGTGGCATGGGGCGAGTGCAGGGGGGTTGGGTGGTGGGGCAAACCCCAGTACCCCAGCTTTGGGCAGAGAGGCCGGGGCTGGGCTGTGCCTGCTGGAAGGGCTCTGCCCGCCATGGGGGGCGAGCGGAGGGAGGGTCTTGGGCCACCTCAGCTACGCGTGCTCGTCTGCCGGCGTCCTCCCTTCGCGTCCAGGCCTTGCTCCAGCGTTGGCCCACAGGAGAGCCCCGTCACCCACACCTCGGCCGTTCCGGCTTGCTCTCCACACAGCCGCCTTCCCCCAGCAACAGCCCCTAGTGTCGTCTTCTGCTCCAAAGGTGGCTAATTGCCATCAGTGCAGAAGAATGTCTTTTAATATTTTCAGAAGTTTTTATTTTAATATTTTAGGAAATGACAGCTACAGTACTGTATTCTAATGCAGTTTTTGCCCACAGTATAACTTAAGTCCATTATGTGCACCGACGGTTACTGGTTTTAGCGGGTGCTTTTCTGCAGCGTGGTAGCTGGGGTTGGAACCCTGCCTAGCTAGAAATGGCCGAGAGGAGATGGCCTCTTCAGTACGTGCAAAGGCTTGATGGCTCCGGGCCTTGGGTTCTGTTCTTGTTCCTTGGCTCTTGATTTTCCTGAGATTTTTCTCAAGTGAATGAATTTCACGAATGTTGGTGTTTCTTCTTCTGTGGCACAAAAAACCCCACTACTGTGAAATTGCAGATCTGCTGGGGCTGCCATCCTTAGGTGCAGCTGACTTGGTTTAATAGGTATCAGGCTCACTGATCTCCTTTGAAAATCTTTGTGCTTGTCTATATGTTTAAATGTCTAAAGATCAATAAAACCAGATCAGTTATGGCTGTCAGCCTTATAACGTGCATGAGTTATTCCATCTCAGTCCTAGCATATTTCAAAAATATAATTTATGAACACTGAAGACTAAACACTTACTCAAGAGCCTGGGAAACCAGGATTAGTTTTACTGGATTTTAGGTGAAAATCATGGTGGAACTTGCTGCAAATCACTGATTGATAGAATAAAGTGCTTTTTCCCAGCAGCAGTATAATCTTGAAAAGGCACGTGGCTTAATCGCACATCTAATAGTTGAAAAATGTTATCCTTTCAGTGTATTTGATGTTTAACCTCAAAACAAGATCTGAGTGAAAATATTTTGTGGACTCTCATCTTTATTGGGCTGTAGTTAAAATCTGGGCAAAATAGTATAGTTCGTATTCCAGGCAGGCCAAGTAGAGTTGACTCTTGTTATCCTGCAGCACACAATGGGGAACTTTGATTTCTGACCAACTTAATCCCATGTTTTGTGGCAGTAACTAGTGCTGAGCTTGTTTTTAAATACGAAATCCTTAAGCTGTTGTACTCTGGGAACTGTCAATAAGGAATGATTTCCATATATATAACATTTTAATAGAAGTCCCAGGGTCTCCCCACGGGCTCGTGATGGGAGGATGAAGCCATGGCGCTGCCTGTGGGGAAACAAATTTGTTGATGGAACAATTTGTGTTAAAAACCTGTGTAATTAGGCTTTATTTTTGGTCACCATAAGCAACAGCTGTTATTGGGGAAGGGTTTTTTTAATGTGGAAACCCGAGGAATTATTTTCCAAGCACAACTGCAGGCGTGCAAGCACAGACACTGGGGCTGGACACTGACCTTTGCTGTGACTCCTTGAAAAGGAATTTGTAAATCATACCCTTCTGATAACTAACTCTGGGGTAGACACGTGCCTTGGGTAGTCAGAGGAATCCCTCTCACACGGTCAGTCTTATATCTGCCGTTAAACTCGACTCCCCGTTTTGGGGAAAAGATCGAGCTTTTCATATCTGAGACCTCAGTCTGGTTAGGGTATGTGTTTTGAGGAGCTGGACCAAGTTCTCCCAAAGGTGTGATGGTGTGCTGGAGCATCTGGTTTATGTTAATCAAACGTGTTACTAAATAACCAACTTTAGAGCTGTTGGTTTAGACATAAAATGCAAATGAGCTAATGATATATTTTTATGATTCTTTGCCTCTAAATGTTCAGGTTTGTTTTGGTTTAGGTTTGTGGTGTGTTTTTTGTGGGGTTTTTTTGTTTGGGGGGGTTGTTTTTTTGTGGTGGTGGTAGTTTGTGGGGGTTTTTGTGTGGTGGTTTTTTTTTTTCTTTTTTTCTTTTTCTTTTTAAACTGAACGACACTGCTTTGCTCTGTGCTTCTTTTGACCTGGTGCCCTTGTGGATAATCCACGCCTATTCATAGCAAAAGAGCACTTAAATGCTGTCACTTAAATGTTGATTGTTCAGAGATTAGGGATGGAATGGCTTTGTGCCTCTTATCTTTTCTAAACCATTAATTGTGCTCTGTATGCTGGATCAGATCCACCCTGATCTGTGCTCCCTGCAAAATTATTGTTGCAGGCAAATTGATGGCTTTCGTATGTTTTTGTTTCTCTTTTTAATTTCCAGTTTGTGCTTTAAAAATGTTGCTGGAATAATTTGTTTCAGTAGGATTACTGTAATTCAAAAGGTCACCTAGGCAATAATTATCTTGTGCATTTAGCTTAAGGAATTCAGAAAGACAACATTAATTCAGATTTTGTCTTTCCAGACTGAATGATTAAATTCTGCATGCAGGTGTCCAGAATATAAAGACCAGACCTAAATTTAGAGGGAGCTTTCACAAAACTATATAAATCTAATTTTTCACTTTATACCAAGATTAATCAGCATTTTGATGGAACGTGTGACAATGCAAAGTTAACAGAAGTGTCTTTAAAATATTTAAAAGTTTTATAAGCAGCAAGAGCACGGGATAAATGATAACTAGTTCCCAGTGAAATGCTCTATTAATGAAATAAATCTAAATAAGTTTTAAACCAATGATTTTTAGACACCTGAAAATTATTAAAGATGAATACATAGTACACTGAACTTTGATGTGTTTTGATGCTTCCTGGTCTTTGTAGCCTTCCCATCACTTGCAGAATTAAGCAATGGGAGTCTGGGTTGGTGGTGGGTTTTTATTTGTGTGGTGTTTTTTTTTTTTTTTTTAAATCATATTTGTCACTAAATAATTAGTTTATTACTGGTTCTGTGTGCAACTATTTGTGTGTGTGTCTATGGATTTTGCTTAAACGAGTTCCATACATGTAAGACTGAAGGATAAATTTTAAAAGATGTAATGGATTAACTCCCCTTATACCACAGAAAACCTTTTATTCCTGTGAATTTGAAATCCCAGGATGGCTTGGTGCTGCCTGCTGGAATTTGTGCTGTCTGCTCTCACGTGCCAATGGTCTAAAGATTTATGTCCTTAGCTGCCAGCATTTGGCCAAGTTAAACACACGGTCAGGAGTTTGGTGGTGGAACCCGAAGCCATAATTCTCACGTGCCCACAACTGAGTTATATCTTTATTTCAGCTGTGAAAATTTAGATGAGTAGGTAGGATTTAAATCTGCACAGGCTCTTGGACCCTGGTGGTACCCAAAGATGTAGTGCACCAGTCTGTTCCCTCCCTGCCCCTCATATCTCTTCCAGAGTTATGGATAACACAATTGTTGAGTTGGGAAATTTAATTTTTTGAAGATCACAGTGAAACAAATGTGTTTCTTCTTTCAACAGGTCTTTTTGGTTCAAGTTAATCCAGGTGAAACCTTTACAATAAGGGCTGAGGATGGAACCCTGCAGTGCATCCAAGGTAAGAGATCGCACAAACGTGTGGGTGAGCATTGCTTGTATTATGGAAAACTTGTTCTCTCATCTCTACAAAAACATGGTAATGCAGTTCTGGAAATGCAGTGAAGCACTTAAGAGTGAGAAGTTGCAGACATGACTGCTGTACGTGTTACAGGACTTCTAGTGTCTTGGAATGACTCCTGATTGTCTTTCAAGTCCAGGAGATTTCTCTCTGTTCAGTTATTTATCAGCTTTTTTTATTTCATATATATGCATATTTCCTTATAACCCAATAGTAAATACAAATGAGAGATCTCAAGTTACATTGAAAACTTGCAACAAATTAAGTGGCTATCTGTGGAAAAACTACCTTGTTTTCGTGCAGGCATCGGGAAGGATAGAAAATGAGCAGAGAAGTACAGACATTGCAGAGTGCTTGGAGAAGTCAGATTGGGTTTAAGCACAATTTTAAATTGGTTCTTTAGAAGCCTAGCTGGTTAATTATGTAGTATTGAATAAAAGAATGTAAGCAATCTTTTGATTGCTATTTTACCTCTCTGTAAAACTGTGCAAATATGATAAATAGCGCTTGTGTTTTTTATCAGAGCGCGCCCACACAAAATCTTTTAACAGGTCTGAAGGGAGAAGCAAAAAAAAGACCTTTTGGGTTGTGTATTAAGTACTGTGAAGAGGGTTTCTAGCTAATAGCAAATACAGCAGCTTTGAAGTGAAGCAGTTATTTCCCCAGGGATAACACTGTCTATTGTAAATACAGCAAAGTTAAATCATGATTTAAAGAGAATACACTTTGCATAGCTGTACTGCTAATACTGGTTTTGGTGATATTTTTTGAGCTTATGTAATTTTTTTTTTTTTTTTTTTTGAGAAGGGAGGTGGTTGGTGGTGCCTCTCCATTCTTTCCAGATCTTATACCATTAAGCAGCAATCTCAGTGTGCTGTTTATTCAAAAGTGTTTCCTAAAAAAGTAGTAAGGGGGGGTGGTAAAAGGGGTGTCAGTTCAGTACTAATTGTATAGCTAGGGAATTGCCTCTGTATTTTGACTGTGAATTTCAAATCTATTCAAGAAAGACTTTTTTTTTTTTTTTTTT
>KL258066.1:5022-32944 GCA_000699545.1 Podiceps cristatus | reverse complement strand
CAGGAGAGCAGGGTGCCGCTGCCTGCGCCGCTGCCTGCACTGCTGCCTGCCTCTGCTCCAGGCAGCCGGGGATGGGAGCTGGCAGCCAGCGCTGCGTCCTGCTGACGTGGCCTCCCGGCACAGGAGAGGGGCAGGGGCTGAATCATCAGCAGGAGGAGAAATAAATTAGGGCTATTCCAGTTTGCAAGTATATAAAACCAGGGCGTCCTGCCTCAGAGCAGAGTAACGTGTAAATGAGCAGAGTAGTAGTTCATGAAGTTGTCCTTTGGTAAAATGAAGATTGCTGTATATTTGTTTTGAATGCCTAAGCATCTGCTGCTGGGAAATGCGTTTATCTCTACAATTAGGACAGCAGACTTTGAAGACAAATGTTAGAACATATGGTCTGGGCTATAATTTCAGACTCTTTTTGGTTTTGTAAATATGCAGGACTTGTATTTGGGGTTTGTGTCTGTCCTTATTTTACTTATATATGTGTGTATATATGTGTGTGTGTATATATATATATATCTATATATATATATGTCTGAAAGGATCAGTGTGGTACATTCAAACTAGTTTGAAGGGCACTTGGCACTATGACAGTGTGTCATACCAGCATGCTATCCAATTTCAAAGGTCTCCCAATATCTATGGATCTCTCCCCGAAATACAGAGGACCTATGTGAGTGTATCTGTATCGGCAGGGGGGGGCGGGTTGTGGGTGGCCAGGAATGCTCGAGTTGTCGGTGTCGGACCTGCTCAAATGCAAATAACCGTCCAAGGGTGGACCCAGTACATTCCAATCAATGGTGTCAGGATTTTAAAATCCAAGATCCACATTCTTTACCCAGTCTACCTGGACTACAGACATTACAAACACAGTAGTCAGTGCTTTTAGTCTAAATTTTTAAAGTGTATTAGTACAGCTATAGTTCTAAGTTATTAAAGCAATTACATTCAGCTTTCTTAATCTGAAGCAATTATATTTGTTGGCCAGAAGAGTCAAACAAATTACTCCATTAGTGGTATTAAATTCCATTGCTCCTCCTCACAGGCAAATGTTTGGTTTCCTATACTTCTTATTCTTTATCCTTTTTGTTTTTGGTTCCTGTTTGGTTCGTGCCTGCAATGAAAACTCTTCATGGTGCAATATGATTTGCAGTGTTAGAAAAAGGTAAGCATTTACAAAATAAACCTCGTGTGAGCTGTTGCAATTGGAAATAGTTCTTTGTATAATTTTATTGGAGAAGTCTTAACCAGTTTTTTAGTCTCTTGGAGAGGGGAAAAAAATACATGGAAGTGGGGAGTAGGACACCAAGAAGGATGACAAATGTACAGGTATCCTGGCTTTGTTACAGTGCGTGATTTGTCTTGGATACCAGATCTGACAAGCCTTCACGCGTTTGGTGTGACGTGCAGTGGGACATTCCTCTTCAGAGCAGGCAAAGTGAATTCTGGTAGTTGAAGTCTTGCCTGTTCCTCTTACCACAGCCAGAAGTAACTGGTGTGGCAATTGGCATTAGCCTTGATTTAAAGGGAATATTATGTAAATGAGAGGAATAGATTAACCCTCTAGGTCGGTTCTGCCACAGGCTCCTCCTACTAAGCTTGTGCATGGTATTGCTGGCTGTCCACCTGAATAGACTTCTCACCCTCAGATCACTTTGAGGAAGGACCTTGAGCTGGAGCAGCATAAATGTGATTTGTTTAACCTATTCCTCAGTTCAGACTCTGCAATGAAGAAGACATTCCTTCTGTTCAGTCATGTTTTTTCCCAGATTCTGCATCCATGTAAGGACTCGAGGTGTGTATTTGGCAGGTGAATTCTTCAAACGTGAGTGTCTGAGGTTGAGAAACCGTTGTGCTCCACAAAACAGTGTTCCTTCTGCTTCTAATGATAGGCTTTCTGGTTTTTAGCATATCAAGAACTATTTCCTTTCAGGAAAGAAATATTATATTCTCCACCAAGCGGGTTCTGCCAGTTCTGTAACATTTATTAATTTCATATGCTCCATTGTGGCTGCCTGAAATTGGCATAGCAAATATTTTTATGGTATTTATAAAAAGGCTAAGGCGGGCATTTCCTTATACGTAGTCACACTAACCCAGGACAACAGACATTAAGCAGCAGACTTGAAGTTGAGTTGCCTATTTGAGGGATGAAGGGGGAGATGGAAAGAAGATTGCTAGCAATTTCCAAATACTTTTACTTGGAATTTCACTCGGGGATCTGCAGATGAAATTCCCTCCCTGAGGCAGGCTGAAGATATACTGTATTCACATCTGTGGCAGCAATGCAGATTTTCTGTCAATTAATTGTGAAACTAAGGTAGGAGATGTGAATTGGGGATGTGGATGAAGCAGATTGCTTCTTATAATCGTTACAGGGCTTTTATTATTCTTGTATTTCTTATTTCTAATTTTAAAACAAACCTCAACTTGGCCTGGATAAGTAATAAGGAATTGACTTTACATTCTTTACCATCACGACATTTAAATTGGATTGTTTGTTGGTTTTGCTGAATTTTAATTGTATTTATTCCCACCATAAAAAAGAAGTCTGCAGTGGTTGTTGGAAGTTGTAGCGGAATCAGCTGTTGATTCTGCTGTTGTCAGATACCTTGGGTTGGATAGCTTTCACTCTCTGGAAGTCTGAGCTCTTCTGTATTTAGCTAGAGTACCTGTGATCATATCCTTAAGAGTCTTGTTCTTTCTGCACCAGCGTTTTCTTGTAGTCACTGCGATGGGGAGGGTTCTGTGCTTGTGACATCAACAGATCATTTTCTGTGTCATGAATATTTTCATTAATATAGGTTAGAAGGATAGATGTTATTACAGAAACAAGATGCTGAGCCAGGAAGCATCACGGGCTTTAAAACAAAACGGACAGACAAAAGCCCACTCAACCATGCTGTCCAGTTTGAAGTTGCATACCTTTGGACAACCTCAAAGGCTGGAGACTGCCAGCCAGTAGTATCGGTAATGGTTGTCTAAAACGTAAATCTAGAATCTGAATTTGTATTTTAAAGTATTTAAGACCAATATAATAGAAACAAAGAAACCTACACTGTGATTTACTCAATCAAACACCTCAAGACTTATTTTTGATTTTTTCCTTTAAGGGTCAGAGAACATCAAATACTACTTTAAAATCAAGCTACTCCTGGAGTTGAGTGGGTGTTTTTGTTTGGGGTTTTTTCGATGTTCAGCACAAGATCCAATTCCGTCATAATTTGTGCGATTCATTTTCTGTTAATGTACCTCCTGTGTGTTGTTACGTAAAGCTGCAGGGTTCTGCGAGTGCTTTGTTTATAAGCTGTGTTTGATTATTGCTTACAACTTCTTGACTTCTCGATTATATAATCGAGAACAGGTTTGGGGAGGGGTGGGGGGGGGTGTTTCTTGCTACTGTTTATTTGGAAGCTTATTCCTCTTGTTTCTGTTGGGGGTGGGATAGGGGAACATTTGAGTGTAGATGACTTGCCAGCAGCAGTGTCTTCTCCTCTGAGAGACAATACCTTCCACAGGAGCTTTAAAAAAATATTTAGTAGCACAGAAACATGTTAACTCGGTGTGCATGTGAAGAATTGCAAGTTATTCATCAGCAAGGTTTATTTTTCTTGTCCTGTCAAGTGAAGGGCTCGTGACCCTGCAGGTATGGAAGACAGGTAACCTGTGCAGGAGCCCTGGTCTAAGGCTTTGTCAGCAAAGTAAATTCTTCTTGGTTAGGTTGTGGGAAGGTTTGGCTATTGCCAGTGCTGGCCAAGCAAGAGTCTTCATTTTATTTTAGCTCAAAATACTTGGTTTTCTGTCTATACAGCTTTCAAGCAAAGTTTCATAAGTAAACATGTGGCCAGTAATTATCTGTGTCCTATTTACCCAAACTTCCCCCTTTAAGCGATGTACATGTTAAGTGAGGCTGTACTGTATTAGTTATAGAAATCCAGCCGAATATTCCTAGAAACTCTCACACTTGTGATTATCGCGCCTGCTTCTGCTGAGGGTCAGTCTCTTTAAATGCCATCGTGGCTAGGTCGCTACAGCTGACCTCGGCGTAACAGTATAAAATGCTATTTTTATCGCAGCAGACGATATTATCTCATCATAACATTTTTGAGCGCTTCTAGCAGAATTGTTTTGAATGTTGGAGCTGTGCCTGGGGAGGGGACCGAAACACAATGCCCGTCATTCTCAATTGTGTGAGCCAGAGCCTTGGAGTTTGACGGGGCTATGGTGAGTAGGGGGGGAGGGAGAAGATAATCAGGTCTGTCCTCTCCAGTTCCCAGCACCTGTTGCCTCTAGACTTACATTAGCTCACACAGGTTTAATTTATAAAACAAGTATTTGTGCATGAGTGTGTATGTATATGTGTGTATATATTTATATGTACTTGTATATATAAGTATGTATACACACAAATATATAAATATACATAACAATATACCAATATATAAACTCGTATCATAGACTCATAGAATGTTTTTGGTTGGAAGGCACCCCCAGAGCCCATCTAGTCCAACCCCCTGCAGTGAGCAGGGACACCATTACCCAGATCAGGTTGCTCAGAGCCCCATCAAACCTGGCCTGGAATGTTTCCAGGGATGGGGCCTCCACCACCTCTCTGGGCAACCCGTTCCAGTGTTTCACTGCCCTCATTGTAAAGAATTTCCTTCTTATATCCAGCCTAAACCTACCCTGGTTTAGTTTAAAACTATATATGGTCATTTCATCACCTTAAGACTGTTACTCGGCTCTCTGAAGCTGGTCCAAGAACGGCTCTTCTCTTGGTGGAAGCATGGAAGTCTCTGGTAACAGCATGGAAATGGCAAGCAAGCACCCTTGGGTGATTTACCTGCAGGATCTTCGGCAAGGGTTCATTAAGATTACTTCACAAGCTAGAAGTAATTTGCCTCCCTTGGGGAGAATTCTGATATTTGGAGTGTTTATCAGTCATCTGCAAAAGGGAATGAACATAATTGGTGGCTAATTGTTTGCAAGAACTGTGAAATACAATTATGAAGAGTTAAGCTGAAGACGATTGTGTTTATGAAATCTAGCATATGAAATACTATATTAATCCTGCCTCAATACCAGGAAGTGCAATTAGTATAATTAAGACTATCATATTGTAATTTTCTTGGTGACTAGATGCTTTGGCAGCTGCTTTCCTCTTCCAGCGTGGTTGGAGCCGAGCATGTTCCTGTCGGCGGTGCCTTCTGCCACTGCTGCCAAGGGAATTACAAAATTACTTTGTTTACCCCTGTTGCGGGATGCAGCAGAGGCAACTGCTGTTGAGCTGAAAAAGTACTCCAAACTCTTGCAATTCAGCTACTCGGTTGTGGCCACAGTGTAATTTTGCAGAGTGTGTTCGTGTGGGTTGGGTGCAGCTGGAAGCCCCGTCTACGAGCTAAGGCAAACGGAAGGTTTGGGACTTCTCCTTGGTGTTTCTGAAATGTTCAGATGGCTAACTGGAGTTTCACCAACGGAGCCGCTCGGCTGACAGTTTGCCCACCAAAGGCTGTGCCGGTCCTGCCTTGACAGCAGCCACGAACCTCCGTGCTCCATCCCACTGTATCATGGAGGGTAAAGCAAAGCACCCCCAGCGAAGGCCATCGATGAGCGGCTGCAATTAGGGCAGATGAATAGAGTAGATGAATATTGCGATGAGGTTCTCATTGACATTACAGCGTATGTCATGAAGAGTAGACAAAAGAAATAGCTTCATCTGTTTGTGCTTAAGTAAACTTAAGCATGTTTAAATTGATCTTAGGAGGAATAATCATAGATATCTCTGTGCTGGTAGGGAAAAATTTGAGTGTTTACAGACTGGCACTCTTAGGTTAGCTTTTTTGATGAAAAAATATTGCTAACAAGGTGGTGGATTTGCTGTGTGGTGTTCCCAGGTCAGAAAAAAATTAGTATGTAACGTTGTTGCACTTCGTACGTCACTGCTGTGAATGCATTCAATTAAGGGATAATCAGCATAATGCCTACTTAGAGCTCCTCTTAATGGTTTAATTGCTTCTCTGAGTTAAATAAACACTTTATGCTCATTTTACAAAATTTTCCCTTGGGAGCTCATCACATGGAAGTGTATGTGCATGTATTTATTTTTTAAATGTTAAGAACAATCAATTATTTAATTAAGGTTCTCCTGAAGTTCTCTTTTGGAATATTCTGTGTTCTTACAAGCTGCTCGAAGAACTCTGTATCAGAGTAGACTAGGTAAGAGAGAACGAATTTGTCAAGTGGAAAACGAATGTGCATCTTAATGATCCAGATGGTTATGCCGAGGTGATCCGGGTGTCTCTCCTTTGTGGATAGAAATACCAGTATGCTTTTTTTTTGCACTTTGTGAAATGCTTTAACTGTTTTGAGTTCCCGCAAAGGCTCCAGGTGGGAGGCTTGACCTCTCTCCAGAAAGCTGGCTGAGGACTGTCCCCGGGTAACGCAGTGCCGGGGCTGGCCAGCCCCAGCGTGCCGGGGCGACTGCCAGGCAGCTCCGCTCGCCTCTGCCCGTCTGGGCCTCTGCAGAGGCACTTCCCCGCCCAGGCGGGCTGGGAGCTGGCCTGCAGCACACCCATAGCTTCCCTCTATATCCACGTACTTGGGGAGAAGCAGGAAACCGTTCTGATTCTTTGATCCTTTTTTTCCATTTATTTTCATGCCATACTTTTTTTTTTTTTTTTTTTTCCCCAAGACGCTTTCTTTCTGTGTTTCGGTGCACATCACCCGTATCAGCGTGCCCATTGGAACATCCTGGAGCCTGCAGAAAATAGTAGAAGGAGTAGCTGTATAATATTTAGAAGTCTTGGTATCTTTTACAAAGTTCACTCACCCCACAATACTTGTAACAGATATTCAATATCATCTTTTTCGTTACCTGTGTTTCCAGAAACTGTCTGCTCTGCCAGTTTTCACTTTGGGTTTTAACGGGATTTGCTGCTTACAGAGGTCTGAGCAGGCTGCAGGCTGCCCCTTCGTCAGCAGTGACATTATTTAGTACAGAAATGGAAAGTTTTCCTGATAGTTTCCCAGGTTTTGGGAAAGGGACAGTTATTACTTAAAGGGCTTCTCCCCTTCCTGCATATAGGGTATTTGATACGTTTCCTTCAAATGGTTTTAACTGCTGAATTAATAAATATGCTAGTTAGGATCGCATTTGAACAAACCTGTCCTAACTGGCTGTCTCGTTACGTACCTGGTAGAGCAACGCTAACTGCGCTTTCCCGTTGTAGCTCCCGCTTCACGATGCTGTTTGTAAATGCCACGCTAACCTGACGCCATTTGGAAGCCAGTTGTGGTGATAAACAGCGTCATCTCTCTTACCCGGGAACGTCTGTATGCGAGTGGTGGTGCTGCGCAAATGAGGGGTTTTGTTTATGACCAGGAGGGTATACGGAGAAACTTTATACGCTGCTGGGTCTTACTGCAGTGGGCTGCTTTTGATGATGTGCAAGCAGTGACAGAACTTTTAATCGACCTCTCTTTGGAAACTTAGTTATCTCTCAGAACCTGGTAAGGTATTAAATTGACAGAACTAGTTGCGGTGAGGCATGTGGAAGCGGTAGACATCATCATTATTGGCTGTTAATGCTAATCGTGTTGCAGTAGTTCCAATCAAGCAGAAATATTTGCACTGCGGAACATATGGAAGCATCCTGAGTGTGTTTTAGTGTAAGCCATGTGTTTAAAAAAGGCAAAAAAAAAATCCCCAAAACCCAAACAAACAAAACCCCAAAACCCAAAAGCATGGGAAAAACCCCCTCTGAAGTCTCAGTCCTGTTGTCATAAGCTGAATTTTTCTACTGCTCTTTCCACTTCAGCAGTTCTTCTACAAGTGGGGCCGAACTCTTCAGAAAGGCGGGACGTGTTCAAAGGCTTTGCAGTGTATTTATTGATGCTGTGTCTTTATTTGAACTATGATCTTTCCTATGTTCAAATTGCATAAGCTTACATTTTCCTCAGGGTTAACCTAAGACTAAAATTGTTTTGTTGACAAGTACAGTAAATTGAATGAATTGGACTGTATTTCAGTTTTAAGGCCATCCTGGATACCTGAGCTTCAAATTTCGGATGCTCTGTTTTGTGTTACGTCATAAACACAAAAAGAATTAAATAGAGATTTATAAGGCAGTATCTGGCATTTAGCAACTGCTACTCATTCGCATAGTTACTTCCATTCTATATATAGCCAAAAAAGATTATGCACTAAATGGGTTAAGTGAATTAGGCAGCTGCTATGCTGGAAATAGGAACTATAGCTATTTTGTAACCCCAAGCTGTGTAGTTGCAATATTCTTTCAATACTACTGTGTCTCCTCTCCTTGCAGCTTTTTAAACCTTTGCAAAGAGGTATATTGCAAGGGCCATTTTGAATATCCAATCTGGGGCTCTTCCCCACCCCCCCCCCTTCTTCCCCCCATTGCTTTATTTTCAATTTAAGATGGATGTACCCGGCAGACGTAGTGGTTAGTCTTATCTGCCTGGGTTTAGTGAGTTGCTAAATGCAGTTTGTGCAAATGTCTGGACAATTTTAAATGGAACTTTTTATAATTAGAAATGTAATGGGAGTCATTAAAGCAGTAGTAATTCTGTTCGAAGTACAAATGCATTTAGAGACTGAAAAATTGCCTTTTGAACCAGATAGCCTTTAAAAGCTGACAGCATGCAGCATTGCTGATAAGGAATGCGGATCTCTCTCTTTTTTTTTTTTTTTTTTTTCCTCAAACACTTCCACATAGCTGTCATCAGACCTGGTCATGTTTTCAACAGCTTGTAGCAGAGGTTGCTCTCCCCACATGTTTTCCATCCCCCTCGGTAAAGGTGACCCTACGCGGCGTAGCCGCTGTGCGTGGAGCTGGCTTTTTGACTCCCTCTGGAGACAGCTAATGCTTCTCCCTGGGGAGAAGAGCTGGGGAAACGTGGCCAGAATAGTCGTGGGCTCGGTGGGGCGAGAGCCTGTGCCCACCTTCCGGGAGGCCAAGTGCCCCTCAAATCTCTCACCAGCCGGTGGTGCAAATTTTCCCCCTTCAGAAGGAGTTTCAGAGCATCTAAGTGAAGCTCTTGTTCCGAGTCATTGCTTTTTTAAAATGTATTTTGGGGGAAACTAGATGCTACAAATCTTAGCGTCAGCCATTTGTTGGCTGAGGTAACTTGCTCCAAAGATAAGAGGCTGTAGAGGATCATGCTTGAAAATTTTAATTGTATTTTGCTGTGCTGAATTTCTGGACAGAGATAATGGTGAAAAATAGTATTTTATTCCCTATCTTAGTTTTATTTGGTTTGCTGGCATCCACCTATGCTGTTTCATTGTACAAAAGAAGCTCTAAGCCCTTTCTGCCCTTCTCTGATTCTTTCTCTTTTGTATTTTACCTGCAAATTACTTGATCTTCCAGGATCTCTGACCAGCATTCAAACCTTTCTCTTAATTGTGTCTCAAAAGCTGGGTGATGATTCTTGTGTCTTGCTGTGATTGCGGATGTGGTGCTACTCATACAGCTTTCAGCTCTCTTTAATGGTTTCTCTGTTTTCTGCTGTTCTAAAGCAGTTCTCTTCCTTGTCCTTTTTGTCAAGTGGAAGAGAGCAAGCCTTTGCTGATAAAAACTGCAGTTGTTTTGGACTTTGGAAAAGTTGTGGTTTGATACAAGCGACCTGACCTGACCTGATGGATAGCTGCTGCTGAAAGACATGATTTTACGATGCTCTTTCCACCTTTTGCGTCATCTCCCGCTGTTTCCTTTGCCTGATGCTGGCATTGGCCTGACCCATTACCCTGGTCAGGAAGGGATAACTGATCCTATTTAAAAAAAAAAAAAAAAAATGTGAATAGTTCATAGTTTTTCTACCATTTAGTCCCAGCTCCCACAGTTCAGGAGCAGAAAAGACGAGGAGGTAAGAAGAAAGAGTGAGATTGCCACTTTGGTGGCAGCTGCTCGCAGGCCTTTTCACCCAGTCACTGGTTATGCACCCTGGTAGGAAAATAGTGTGAGTTAAGAATATGATCTGCATCTTACAAAGGTTTGCATTCAAGAAAGCCACTCATTGAATTATTTTGTACTGCTTACATATGCACTTGCTCCCACTGCTTGTTGGGTGCGTGTGCTGCAGGCTTCGGCCAGGGAATCAGCACGTGGACCCCCCAGAAGAGCAGTCTAGGACCCTTCTGTGTCTCAGATCCTTTTTATTAATTCTTCTGCATATGTTCTTACTCAGGGCTTTTGAAACTCTTACCCATAAAGAAACCATCCATTATGCTTGAGGTCACCTCAGGCTTCTTTCTACTGTGAACTGCATTGAACATTTGCTGAACAGCCCAGAAAGAAGTGGAAATTTCAGATGCCTGAGGGGGACTTGAGCAAAGGAGGTGCCAGGCAGTCAGCTGTCGCTTTGGTCCTGTGAGAACTACTGGCAGGACTGTGCCTTTTCTTTGAGTTATCTGGGAACCATTTATTTTATTTTCAAGAAAAATTGAACAGACTTGTCACAGACCAGTAAATTGTAAGGGGTGCACAAAGAGGCCATCCGTGAGGTCCCGGCTCCTTCCCGGCCCCAACTCCGGAGCTCTTTCACTAAAGGATGCTGCATCAAGAGAAAATTCCTCCCTGATTTCAGAGCGATATAAATTCTCCAGTTCACAAGCAGTGGTGTCTCTCTCTCTGCTGTTTGTCTTGTTCTTCTGTCCAAATACCAGGAGAACAACAGTTTCTTTTCGACTTCGGAGAGGTTGGCCCATCTTATTTCAAATTCAGAAGAAGAAAACTAGTTTGCCCTGCTCTTGGTCTTCCTGACTTCCTTGCAACTTGATCAATATGTTTTGTTGCTTCAGTGCACCTGCTTCATGGGAAGCGCTTCAGACTTTTGTACCTGCAGCATTTTTCCATGCTAAAAGTCAACAGGCTGCCACCTTGACTGACAGCTGTCACTGAGAGTAGCCCAGTTAGTTTAGGAGAACTTCCTCAACACTTCAGATGGCATGTTTTTAATTTCTGAGCTCTTCACTGTGCTGTGGTTGAAGTGCAACGAGCAGAAATTCTTCTGATCAACTCAAATAATTAGAATTTCTAGGATTCCTGGAATGCCATAATATTGAGTGGTGTGGGGTTTTTTTTGTTTGGGGATATTCTTGGTTGTGTTTCTTCTAGTGTGGTCATCTACACCCGTGTGATGGGTGGAGTTGCAGGCAAACACAACTGGCCGTGTACTACTTTTTGTAAAGACCTGGTTGTTTCTGGGCGGCCTCCAAAGCCGATTGAAATAGCCAGTTTTCACCAAAATGAAATGGTACTTGGTGTCCTCTTCCCGAGTTGATGTTTTATTGAGATACAGGATAACTTTTAAATGGTTCTCCAAAATGTCTTTTTGTGGAAGCATCGGATGACAACGTGCCATTTATAGAGCATTCGTGTTAAGTTGTATTGCCAGTTAGTCTGCTTGAGTTTTGAACAAATTTGATCTAATTCTGCCAAATGCTTTTGAGGTTTTTGATTCTGTAAGTTCAAGAATTAAGATACTTGAAATCTGCATGCATCTTTAATGACCATAATTTAGTCTCGAAAACTTTTCCTTTGGAGAATTGTCTGTATCTGGTATCTGGTTTGTCGGGGCTGATTTGGAGTTCTTGTTCAAGTAACCTATAAGCATCCATATCTCTCTTATCCTGTTAGTGATGGATTTGTCAGAAGTTAAGTCTGTAACCAGATCACGTGCAGAAAGTGAACTGATGTGTACAGTATAGTGTTGGTGAGTGCTCATGCCGTGTTCCTTATTGCTACAGGGGACCTTGATAAAACCTGGTGTTTTAAATTGGTAAAGGAGCTAAAGACATATGTCCGTCTTTGGCTTCACTTTTGTTTCTGGAGTGGAAATAGATATCTGTCTTAAGTCACTGTATGTTCAGGAAGGGAATCCTCATATTTAGTTTGCTAAAATAAGATCTATTTTTTTTTTCTTGCTTGTTCTTTGCCGTACACTTAGCAAGTGTTACCTATGGTGCCATGGCTTAAAAAGCTATGAAAAATTCTTTGCTAGTGGATTCATCTTAGGACAGACATTGATTTATTGTATGCAGGCAGACTTGAATTACCTCTAGTTGGTAGGTCATTAGTCTATTAGAGTGTTAATGGCTCAGTTTGATGTTAAGGTTGGTTCTGCATGTGTGTTGGCAAAACCTTTCGTACCTTGAAGTATCCTATCTGGCATTCACATAAAACCGAGGTTTACACCCGTATTTGTGCTCCGTTTTCTTAAAGCTAGCAGAGTAATTTGTAACGGCCTCCTCCTTTATTCGCCTACCAGTGTCTGTTAGGCAGAGCGGCGCCTGGCAGCGCGAGCGTCCTCTCCTGTGCGGAGGAGCCAGTTCCCGCTGGCTCCTCTGCTCCTCAGAAGCTGCTTCATGGTGCCGGGGTGCTGCACTGCCACAGCCCTTGCAGCTGTGCCGCCCGGGCGACAGCCTTGCGCTGGAGGCTGTGAGAGACACCCACACCTGCACCCACGCCTGCCCGGCCACCGCGCTGGTGCTGGGTGATGCCCGGCTTCACAGGCTGACTGTGGCGGAGGGTGCTGTATGGATGTGAAGACTGTAAATCTGCCTTTTTCGTGCTCTGTATGTAAGGCAGAGAAACAAGGAAACTGGTGTTGAAGTATCAACACACGTACTGTCTGTGCATGTATGAATTTTTGTCCAACAGCTTCATTTGCGTTTGAAAAGGTGAAAATTCATCCATCAGATGTTTCTATTTTGCCTTGAATGAGAGCGCCTCAAAAATTCACATCCAAATATAAGTTTTGGGTGCCCGTGACTTAATTTTCCTTTCCAGTTGGCTGTTTTCCCTTTCCCCTTTTTACATTTCTGCTATTGCTAGAAAACTGAAAATCTTTTTGCAGGCTCGTAAGTGTCGTCTTGGAACCGATGTGTTTTTTTTTTTTTTTTTCAGTGTAAAATACCACCATTAGCCCCTGGTGCACATACTTTCCTATAATGCTGCCTGTTGTACTGTATCTGCTGGAAGCCGAGGTTTTGTTACCTGTAGACAAAGAGAGGCTCCTTCGAGGTGTCTGCCAGCAGCGGGACCAGCTCTCCACCTGGGCTTGCGTACAAAGGGTCTCTGTCCTCGGGTTTTTCTGTAGCTTTACAAAGTCTGAAAGCTGAGCTCTGTGGGGAAAAATGTACAGAAATTCCGTGTTCGGATTGCGAGTCGGGTGTTTTAAAGGGGAGCAGTAGTGCACCTGAAGCCTCGTTTGAGCCATTATCATCTAGTTACTGTCTCCATAGACTTAGGGTGTAGTATTTTGTGTTTGAAATGACTTCCTAAGCGGGAACGTATTTGGTGTAAAATCACTCTTGGATGTGACAAGAGGGTAGTAACCAAAAACTATAACCTTGAGCACTGAGATGTTCCCCTGACTTGCAGTTACAGTCCCTGAGCACTGATGATATATCCCTGCTTGAAAATAAATTATCAAGGGGACGGCAGAGAGGATAATATTTTCTTTTACCAAGGGCTTAAATTGAAGCATGCAGTGGCGATAACTTCTCAGCCTTGCGTGTCTTTATGCTAAAACCTCAGTCAGCACTAGCCTTGCTCTCGGCTTAGGCTGAATAAACTCTTAGCACATCTTTGTGTTTTGCCAGTGGGCAGTTGCCTTAATGCCAGAACACATTTTGATTTACAGTGAAAAATACATACATGGCAGGGAGAAACGATTTCTTTTGACATTCCTTGAAGCAGAAACAGCTGCGTTCAACACTTTTATTTTTTAAAAAAGCACAGTGGCATCTCCCTGGATAATCAGAGTTACAGCTGAGCATGAACAGCAGGGCATAGTTCTGTGGGGAGTCACTCAGTGAAGTGTTGCAACACAGATTATCCGACGCGAAACAGCTGTGTTCATTACTAATAGAGCAATTTGACAAAACACCAACATGGATTTTTCCCACAATACCAGATGTGCGGAGTCCGCTGCCGCCCCCTCCCCAGATTGCCAGCGCCTGTGCGTCACGTCACGCTCCTAGGTGCGGCGTTGCCGTGTGGCCTGCCAGAATGGATGCATGAACCGTATGATGAAGTGGTTATGTGTGACTAACTGGGATCCATCAGCTGGAAAACTTGAACAATTTGGGAGAAAATGGTTCTGCCTTGTTATTACTTATTACTTAATAATAATGTTTTGTCAATGCAAATGTATCTGAAGTTCCCAACAGATGCCAAGCGCATCTAAACTCCTTTCTTTTTTTTCTTGCTCTCGGCTGTTACACAGGCGATAAAGGGTTCATAGTTCACTGTAGCCCTCCCAGGTTCTCCCTGAGAACAGTGTAACTGTTGCTTAATTTGCATATGGGAAGATGTATATGCTACAGCAAAATAACTTGAGGTTCTGGGCGGTGAGAATCATTTTCCCTTCTTTCTCCAGCTATGTAAGTCAATTTGTTATTCTGTGTTTAAGTTTTCAGTAGAAGCACCTGTGATTACAATAACTTGTTTACAATTAAACTAGTGTACAGTAGAGGCCACCTAAATAAATTAAATAGAATTAGAAAGAATATTGCCTTGGGGAGGTCGTTGGCCTTTGAAGTAAGAGGAAAGGAGGGAGAGCAGCAGGGACAGTGTGGGGAACGGGAAAGGCACGTGTCTTCAGACACTTCAGAAATAGAGCTTGGATTTATTTCTGTTGTTTGTTAAAAACAGCAAACAGTTCTTTTGAAATGCAAGGTACTGAATAACAGAATGTGATCATAGTTACTTTTTTAGAAGACAGGATACTTCTCTCTGCACATCAAAGTGCAGAGACAGTTTGATTTCCAGTGTCCCTGCAGTAATGTTTTTCTCAGCTGACTAACACATTGAGACTTGTTCAATTTTTCAGATTTTTTTTTTTTGAGATTTCTCAGATATTTGGTCTCCATGCCTTAGAGGCAAATAACTTTTAAGACCCTATTTTTGTATTAGGCTACCAATAGTTGTCACTAAACGTTTCTCTGGAAATGTATTTGTGGGAAAGAAATAGAGAGCACTGAGGTAAGAAATCTAAAGAATCTGAAAAATCCCGTGGGCTCTAGGAAGCCTAAAATGAAATAACTGCGAGACAGCTTTGCTTCTGGTTCACTTGTTAGTCTGACGAATGACCAGAGACTTTTGGCATTTCATGTAACTTCTTCTGAGTACCTTATGAAATCTTGAGAGTGCAAATCGGAGAGAAACCAAAGACCTTTCTAATGTGGACTTCTTGGTCGCCCAGAAACACACATATTTTCTTGCTGACACACACATTCTGGTTACAAAGGTGGCAGTGGCAGGCAAATGAGGCCCGGAGTCATGTACCAACCCACAAGCAATGCATGGGAAGGAGCTGGTGGGATGCTGGGGACCTCCCCCAGTAGCTGCTTCAATGACGCCAGTGAGATCAATAGGACAATACCCAGGCAAAGCTCTCAGCAGATCAAATGCGACGCTTGCTTTCATCGCAGCAGCCAAGATAGCTATCGCTAGCGAGACGTGCAGTTGGCGCGGGAATGCAGAAAACCTTGTCAGAAGGGAGGGTGACAGAAACTGTCTTTCAGCATGGTCATTTTTCCCTCACCTTGAACTTTTTCAGCAGATGTTAATAAAGTTTAATAATGCACATATTTGTTAATAAAAAACCCCTGACTTAATACTTGGAAGCAAAATTATGTGAAAATATTTTTCTCGTTATTCCTGCTTGCAGGTTTTATCATTTAAATCACTTCTTAGTGTTCAGGCTGCCAGGACAACTTGCAGCGATCCTTCAGAAATGCGGTAAAAATATGTCCTTCAGATTTGTTAACTGAACCTGAGCTTCATCAACGTGACTGGGGAGACAAAAGTACGTTGTTTCAAAAGAGGACAATATCAATCAAACCATTCATTTTAACGTTAGTGGAAGAGAAGAGGGGATGTCTGCAGGTGGTCTTTCATGTGTTGGTTGAGATGTCTGGTTTCAAGAAGGAGTATGCGTAAGCTGGTCCAGCTGTCATGGTAGATATATACTGCAGGCAATATTCTGCTTTCGCTGAGGTGCTGGGATGAACCCATTTCTGTTGGAGCTCCTCTCCTTAAGTCTCGTCGACACCTTGAATGTACAGAAAGCTTTAATGGCAGAGCGCGTGCAACCGGAAAGCAGCACGTCTGTGATGCTGTAGGGTCCTTCTGCCGTCTAGCTGATGCAAATAAATGCATAGCTGTAGTTGTCTTACCATTAACTTATTATCCACGGGAGTCCTTGGCGGCTTGAGGACTTTATTTTTCTTTGTAAGCATAGCTGTTTCTTGCATATGCTTTTTCATAACTAGGGTTTTGTCAACTGCCTGTGTTTTGTTTCAGCCTTACTAATAAGATGATTTAGCTTTGACATTTTAACTGTTCTAGAATAATGTTTTTAGAACAAACTCTAAAAAAAAAAAAAAAGTTTGTGGTTTTAATGTATGCAGATAGGAACCGGAAAATTCAGATTTTACTTTATTATTCTGCCAAACTTTATGTGCACTTCCTTTTAAAGTATAAGATTTTAAACAATAACAGTTGCTTGACTTGGAGCATAAGCTAGTAATGAGATTGTTTAATGGTAAAATACTATTAAAAAATAAGGAAGTTAGACTGCAGCATTTAACTCCTTTTACTTTATTACTTGTCTGGTGATTCCTTGTGTTAAGAATGTGGGATTCCTTAAATACATCTCTGAAACTACTTCTTTCAACAATGCAATGAGGTTGGTTTCTACAACTCCTTCATGTCTTCTTGAGGCTGTAACATGGTAGTGGATTGTGATCTGGATCTCTGATGTGTAATCAGTTCAGAAAACAAAGTGGAAGCTTCAAATGCATGCTTATAGAATCATGCAAATATTAAAACATCAAGGTTTGTATTGAAGGAAAAATGCATTCTGTTAAGTCTAACTGCAGAATACCAGACATTAACTTAACATTTGAGGTTTTATTTACACCTTTGAGTTTTCCCTTCCTTCAGCAGCTTGTTATAACCTTTAAAAAAATAATAATTGAAAAATATTCATAGGTGTGTGCCAACAAATACTTTGTTAGAGACCAACCTAAACCGTTAGACCAGTAGAGTAGAAAATGAACTTGTTGGCAGAGCTCATCAGTTTATCCTTTTCTTGGTTCAAGATTTCTTCTGGTTTGCGATGGAAAGCTGAAAAGAAAAAATATAGCAACATTTGTAATGTTTTCCGTGCAGTATGTGGGGGTGGATGAGCCTGCCACAAGGTCAGTTACATACTTCAAGCAACAACATATAAAATATCTTTTTACTATACTAAACCAGTCAGTGTAACAGACTTGCAAGTGATCTTGGGGTGAGGGCTCCCATTTTCCTTATAACAGTTGATAGTGTGGGAAATGGGTGTTGGGTAAAGATCCTTCATAATGTCTTAGGCAAGAGAAACGTGTCTATACAATGTTATGTGTATAGTCTGCATACGTATGCATATATTAGCATATTATACATTATGCTAATGAGTATGTCAATGTCGTAGACCCTACTCACTGTTTCCAAGATCATCACTTGTTTACTTAGACTTGTGCCAGGTGGTTTTGATGCTTGTGGGGATTCAGCCTCCTAGCAAAGGGGAAGTGCAAGTTTTTAGTATCCTTTAGTTGTGGAAGTAAGAGATTTACAAACATTATTTATGTATTAAACACTTCTATCTTCAGTAATCTGTTTGGTTGAATGAGAACTTGCTAGAATCATCTGCTAGATTCATGCCTCTTTGAGGAATAATCAGTAGTACTATTCAGCCTTCTATAATTTAAAAAAAAAAATAGAAATAGTACTAGAAGTTTTAAAGACTGCTTCTCCACTTCCTTTGTGTATTAATCCTGTTAATTTTTAATCTTGAAATCTGCTTTCAATCTCACGCTGTTCTTTGAGTTTTGTGGCAACACTGTGTAGAATTGTGTTCTTGCTTTCCAGTCTCTAGATGAGTAGTAAGAATTGAGGATATCTGCTCTTCATCTGTGTGGTCCCAGGGGAGATTTTTTTATAAAACTTGTAAAAATTATTTACGTCTACTTAGGATGACTCCAAAAATCACACGCACGTCCCGTCTGTGTGCTAACGTACTGATTTGCATGTCCGCACAATGCCGGTGTAGGAGATGTTGCAGACTGCTTGGAATTGGTCTTGTAGCTCGCCTTCTGTGCGCCCATGAAGTCAAACAAAAAATGCATCCTGACTGCACCCGTTTCAATGGGTGTATTATCTTGAATGACATATTGCAAAGGTACCTTAGCGGGCTGCTTCGCGTTACCTGAAATTCAAGCTGATTATTAGATACTGCAAGACAAGCCAGGATAAAGTACAATTTTAGCTGCTGCTGGAACGGTGTAACCAGAAACACAATCTGAAATCACAAACTCTTAATGCTTTTCCTTGTTGTCTTTGTAATTCTGCATGTAGCACCATTTCTATAGCTTTTCTTTATCTCATTGTGGTTTTGGTTTTGGGACAGCGCTTTTAATTTTCCCACTCTGCACATAGTACAAAATATGTATGTAATTATGATGCATATTGAGAGTGTATGTAAGTGTGCACAACATATATTTAGAACGTGATGAAAATATTATGCTGTGCTAATTAATAAAAAAGGGAGCTTGAACACCTATTGAACTCTTAAGACTTCAGATTTTTCTCTTCCGTTAAATACCACTTCCTGTAAGTAATAATGTGTAAAATACGATGCATTATGCTTTAGGATAGCTTGTGTATGTTTATGGTTTGTGTTTTTTTTTTTTTCCCCTCTCAGTAGACTGCTAAACCTCACTTGCAAACAGTATGTGCCAAATGCAAACTGGGACCAGCTTGGCTGTTTCCATCGCTCTCCGCTGAGACATCACACCCCATTGAGTGCTTCAGCTGGGGGTGCAATGCTCAGTAGGCTGTGCTGGTTGTCTGTAGGTCCACGGAGTCATCTTTGGGTAGCTGAGCTGTGCTGGAAAAGGGCAAAATTAAAACCTCCACCCTGAACTGGGAAAAGAAAGGATGAAAATCAGCAGTTTCTGGTTCTCCACAAGACTGTTAAAATATTGTAGCTGTTTAAGAGCTTCACTTGTGCCCAGACCAGCCCCTCTCCCTTGATTTCTCTATAATTTTCTCTGTCTCGCAGACCTTTTAAATATAATTTAGAGGGTGGAAGTGTTTTACCTAGTGTTCACCGGTGTGTGATATTTGGGCACTAATCTCAAGGGGAGAGGGTTTGTTTGTTTAACATGGGTCTGAGCTGGTGGGAGCTCTGGGTCCCTCCTGGCAGGGAGCTGACCTCCAGCATTCCTCTTCCCGAGGCTGCGATCGAGTAACTTGTAGAAAAAGGTGCAGATACCGCCTTCCTCCTGCCCGGGAGCAGTTCCGTAATGACCAAGCCAACCTTATTCAAGAAAATAGGCGACAGAGGTGCAGCTGGTGGGTGGTCAGAGATTATCCTCTGCCATAGCAAGAAAAGTGAATGGCAGAGAAATTGCTGCTCGTTTCTGCTTCCAGATGGGTCACTGGTCGTCGTGGAAAACAAGATACATGCAGTCATGCCCCACAGTGAAAAGCAAATGTGAGAATTAATGCACATTCAAGCTTTTATTGATAGAGGAGTACTTTGCACTTAATGTTCTCCGTTACTTTGCTGTGAAGTGGCATCTGTTGATTTGAAAGCCTTTCAGACCATCCTTATTTCATAATGGTTTATCTACAAAATGGCCACATACCATTATTCTTGCAGGACGTTTCAGGGAACCCTAATTGGGACTTCAGTTACTGTTGCCCTGATGCCAAAATGATGGTGCTCAAGCATCCGAGTAATTCTAAGCTTGGAGTGGGGATGGTTCCTAGGAACTGCGTACTCTTGACCTGATTTTTTGTACAGCAAGAATTCCCTGGATATTTACATAACTGTCATAAATATTTGCATATAATCTCTACTGAAATCTGAAATTAACTAGCTTTTAAAATAAATGCGGAAATACCCTTTTATTTACAAAAGAGACAAGGTGGTTGGTAAGCGTTCTGCAGAGTTACAGAAGGACATTGGAATGAGGCTGTTGAATCTTTAATTTGTTTAATGCACAGCTGTCACTGTTAATAGCTTTGATACAAGTAAAAGCTTTGCTCATTCAAATGGCAACAATTAATAAACAAGAATCATTTTTAAATACCAGAGAAAAATCATTTACTAATTTTTAGAAATGTGGAGGTAGTTTTCTCTCCAGTGTGTGTATGTGTAAAATAAATGGTTGTGTCTTGAAAAAGTGTTTGTATACTTATTCCCATTTTTACACAGTAACAGTGATTTAATGTAAATAGAATTTAGGGGAATAATTTACCTTTAAATAATTTTCTTATATGAAAATACAGTTTATGTATTTGTTGGTACCACTTGTAGGAAGAGTACTGCTTGGGAGGAGAGGACTGAAAATTCAGCTGGTTTTGTTGTTTGGGTGGGTTTTTTTTCTTTGTTTGAAAAAAGCATGATCAAGTCTAACTACTTTCTGGGGCAGCTCCTTGGGCGATGCCCCCGCCGGGCTAGAAACGCCCTGCCCGGGGCCGGTGGCAGGATGGAGGCAGCTGCGACCCTCCTGTTGTACAGCTGCACCTGCCAGCTGTCAGCCCTTCTGCCCGCTGCCGCCAGCTTCATCCCCGAGATGACTCCGGCGTCTAACAGCTTCCACAGCTCCTGGGATTTGCCCGTCTTCTTGGATCGGGCTTTGCCAGTTTGCTTTGGAAATGTGCCGGCTGCTGCGTGTGCAAGATGGTTGCAAATCATTCTCTCCCGTGTCTCAGTAAAAACTAGGAAACGAGTAGAAGTGTCTTAGAAGAACTTGAATATTTTTCATATGCATTAAATATTCTTGCTGAGCGAAGTAACTATCGCTTCGGTGGCTCTCCTAGCTGGAATAGGGATGTACATACTGAATAGTGCTAACCCGGTCTAGACAACTGTTGGTAACTTCATACATTTTTATGATGTATTGTTAAAAGAAATATTGTAACTTTTAAAACGGTACTCTGATGGAGCTTTTGCTTAACGTGAAAAATTATCACCTTGTGCTAGCCACAGACACAAAACGGGGTAATCTTAAACTTGGAGAGGGACTGCTGATCAAAGTCTGGTTTTCAAATTTGTTTCTGAGCTGCATTTGTGTCCTGATGCTTGGGAATGGGGATGGTTTGTCGGTGTGGCTGGAAGTCTGAATGCCTCATTTATTTAGTAACCACAGACCTATTTAACATTCATGATACTTAAACCTAGCATATGCATTCCTCTTCTGGCTTAACCTGTGGGTGCATGCAATACCTTATACCGCCGGGCCTGTAACGTTTTCTTTTGAGTAGAAGATGGCTCAACCCAGCACACTTCCAAGTGTGGAGTTTGAGTTTTGAAGCCTGGAATCACCTGGAGCACCTTTTCTTCTAGAGTTATAGTCCTCACAGTGTTGTTATGGAAGTAAATTTTGAGAAAATTAAGTTGAGTGTAATTAATGCATTATTCCACTGGGATGAACTTGCATTGCTTGTGTTGGAAGCAGTCCCAAGCATTAGAACACTTGGGCATAGAAAAATACATCTTTATACCTGAGTAATTGAACAAGTGTTATTTGGATCCATCTCAAGGTGGTTGGTTTTACAGATGCTTGGTAACGCCATAGTCTGAAATCCTTTGGATCTTCTTAGTCCAGTCTCTACTCTATCTGTGAAATCTCATTTTTCTTGTAGTACAGATTGTCAGACTTTTTGGTTGATGCAGTTGTTAAGGACTTCCATAAAAAGCAAAGTATTTCTGGGGAATGAGAAATATCTGTGTGAAGCTTACAGAGAAAATCCCGTTCTTTTAGGGGTTGCAGAAATGAATTAATGAACCCCTTAAAAGGTTCACTAATAAACCTTAGCAAAGGCCCACTCATCTTGCAGGCTGCTTTCTCTACCAGCTGCCTGGAGTGCGAGTGTTGCCAGCGATGCTCAGGCAGAGGAGGATGGCCGCAGCCCAAGCGCCTGCCGGAACGGGCAGGGCTTCTCCTTGGGAAAGGCTGCCAGCCCGGACAGGCGGCGTGGCCGGCTTCTGTGGGGCCACTGCTGCCTGCAGGCCCTGCCTGGCTCTCCTCTCTTGGTTGGTAAGAGCTTTTTCACAATTCGGCCCTTTCCTTACTGAAAATAAAGGCAACTGGTCTATCTTCAAATTATTCCATGTCAAAATATGGCCTGCAAGATTAATTTTGATAATTTTATAATACTAATTCCTTCAACATCAGTTGAAGGAGTGGAGTTGCTCCTGATTTACTCCCCAGATGATAAAGCATGGTTCCCTAAAGCCCAGAAATTATCTGATCATAATGATTTTAATGCTGATCATGAGCAGCAGTGGTACAAAATACCCAGCTGTATGGTTGAGAGCCTAAAAAGATCTTTCTTAACACTGCCATTAAGAAAGCCTATTAAAATTTAATAAAGCAAAACCAGTTTCACTGTTTAAAGATGGATGCAGGCCAAGTAATTTTTATCCAATAGACTTCATTAAATAATCGTGTACTGTTTGATCATATCAACAGTGACCTGCCAGGTTTAGGAGCTCTACTTAATGACATTGAGTATTTAAAAGCAACGCTTTCAAGAGAAAAGCTGCTTTACCCTTGGTGTTGCCTACATCAGAGGAAAAATAACAGGTAGCAGGACTACCAAAACAAAAGATATCTTTCTTCCAAATATCTCTTCACTTCCAAAAATGAAATATCTCAAATATTCTTAGAAGACTTGGCTGGGTACTCTCATGCATTTCTCTTTTTTTTTGTATAAATGATTCACACAGTATTAGTAAGTGTTGAAACAAATTGTGGCAGAAGAAACTTCCAGGTGTTTTCTACCTGATATTCTTCACATTCTTTTCGTGCTTGGTGGATTCAAGCGAAACGGGCTGCCATGAAGTGGAGTAATTAACAAACCATAACTCACTTAACAGCCACGAGTAGAAGCCTTGTCTTATGTAAGCTTTCTTGATTATTATGATACATTTCATACTGTTTCCATGTCTTTGGCTTTCAATTTTTTGTATTTTAAGCCTTTCTAGATAGCACTTCCAAGGCTTATGTTCAGCATTAAAGAGAAATTATTTTTACTGCAGAGTTATATCATAGAATAATTTAGGTTAGATGGCTCTCCAAAGGCCATCTGGTCCAACCAGCTGCATAAAGCCAATCAAATAGCACAGGTTGCTCAGGGACTTCTCCAGCTGAGTCTTGAACACCTCCAAGGATGGAGATGCCACAGTGTCTTCGAGCAACCTGTTCTAGCATTTAATCATCCTCGTGGTGTATTTTATTAAAAAGACAAGGGCGGGGGAAAGGTGGGTAGGGGAGGAATATTTCCTTATTATATCTGAATGCAATTTCCTATGTTCCAGTTTGTCTGTTGCCTCCTGTCATATTGCTGTGCTCCTCTAAAAAGAGTCTGGCTCCGTCTACTCCATATCCTCGGTATTTTTTGTAGTAATGGATTTTCCTTTAGTTACAAAAGCTATTTTATACATATGGGCAAAGGCACAGTTTGTAGTTAAACCCTGGGCTGTATTTCCTTGAAGGCCTTTCGGAAGGTGTATATCACAAATTCCCAGCTTGATGTTTTGAAGGAGAGGGTTGGAGTGTGGGTGGTTTTCCATTCCAGTTACAGCTGATCTACCTCTGTCTATAACTATTCAAAAATTCCATTCAATAATATTTTTAAGTGATTTCCACCTAGTAGCATTGTGTGTTTTGTGTTCCCAAACTCTTGATTTGGCAAGTCAAATTCAGACATCTACACAGAACTGTCTGCAAGCCTGCAGATTGAATTAGGTGTAATGATCCAGCAGAAGCTCTTGCTGCGTGCTGCTGAGGTCTCTTCCCAGTGCGTTGCTGAGTCACTCGGATGAGCAAGCTGCATCTGGTAGGTCATGGCTTTCCGTTCTTCTGCCCTGTGGAAGCTGGTACTCCTTGCAATTACAATTGGAAGAAAGTTTCCAAAGCTTCACCAAACATCACATGCTTTTCAAGAGGCTGTACCATACATTCTTTTAGTCGAACTGAGCTGATCTGTGGTTTACAGCTCAAAGATGTAGACCAAGGGATGGAGTTGGCCCTGGGTGCCACTTGACTCCCAGGCCTTGTTCACCTCTTCTGCAGAGGAGTAAGTTTCGCTGTCGGTGTAAAGCCTGGCTCGTTGACGCAGCGTTGCTTTGGGTCTAGGTTACTGGTAGAAAACTGCATGTAAAAAAATGTGGCCTTGTGCTCCACTCTTCAGAGGTGATCTAGGTTTGCACATCAGCATATGTAAAGTCTGTGCGACTCGACAACATTGGAGCAGTAAAACCAAACTTGGATGAATGCTTTAGCGCTTATGCGCAGAGGGGGCACTTGGCCTTCCTGATTTAACGCTGTATTTCTGTCACTTCGTATTTTTAAGCTACACACAGTATGTGTAACTCCATACTTGCAAGATACCGTGTGCACCCTTGTGAGTCGCTCAGGTTTCTGAAGTCTCAGAATTACATGTGTTAAGCATCTTGCTGGATCAGACTAACTGTATGTATTTATGTAAGTAGATTGACAGGTTCACTTAGCATGCTAAAAATAATGAGGCTCCCTCAATTTATTTCACAGGAAACTTGATATTCCTTTTCAAAAGAAGGGCAATTATTTTATTTAAAAAAGAAATGTGATGGCGTGTTATTACTTGTGGGTATGTTTTTACAAGACTGAGTTGTGGAGCTTGCAACAGCTTTCTGTAGATCACTTACCTTCCAGTGCCTGAATAAAGGATGTATATGCTGTCTTGGGTTCAGCATTGGAATTCCCCCAAATAAATTTAATCTAGTAATTTCAAACACTTTATGGTGTCTTTCCTGCTTTGAATGCTGTTTTCTTACTGTTCATTGTTAAACAGCTCCTGCCTTTAAACCCTGAGCCTGTTTCATCTCAGTGGCAGGTGGTCACCTACATATGCCTGGACCACACATCATTTGGTGGCAGCATTCCTATGGTAAAGGACGTGGTTTCCTCCTCGACCTTCTCTCTTCTTTTGGAAAGTGTTACATATTTTGAGTTTCTGAGCTGTTTTTGAAAGCTGCTGTTTTGGAGATGGAGAAGAAGATAATTGATCTTAGCATGTCCTTTTTAGCCAGGCACGTGGTTTCTAGTCTTATGGTGGATTTTCAGTGAGGAACAAGCAGTGTTGAATCCTATGCTAGAAATAAGGCTTCAGGTCTTATAATAACTTAACATCTCCATGGCCAAAAATGATCACTTGATGCTGCCAGACTTTTCTTTCATGTGCAAAGTTTCTGTCTTTGTTGCAAAGTGCAGTAGCACCTAGGTGCAGAAGACAGATAATTTAGGTGTTTGCATATGTATCTAAATGTCTGCATTTGCCTTAGAGTAAATACATAGTGTTCAGTGTTCAGATGTGTTAATCTAGGCTCAATGCCTAGCATAACTTAATGTTTGAAGAAGAGGTGAGTAAAATGGGATGCAAAAAGATAGCAGGAAGAGAAGAATTAGGTAACCTTGCCTGTGAGGCAGGCTATTCACATAGAATAATTTGGATTTTTTCTTCCACTTTACCCCTTTTTCTGTCTAGTAGTCTGATGATAAAGGGCTTTTCCCAGTTACTTTCTGGTTGAGTTTAATGTCAGTATGGAGATTAAAGATGTTTGTTTTCCATTGGCTTAGTAAGTCTAAATCCAGCCTTTGAAGTCAGGTCATTTGAGATTCTTTAGATGAAAAATCAACTCTTTATTTGGTAATCTACCCAACACCCTCAGATTTCAAGCTTAAATAAAATGCTGCCTCTGCTACAAATGATGTCAGTATTGCCTGAGGTTTGTTTAAGCAGAAAGCTGAAGTCAGCTTGAACAAAACTTGGCAAAAGTGGGATGTTTTATTCATGTAGATGGCTTGAATAATGTCCCAGAGTTTCCGTGGTATAATTTTGTTGCACTTTATGTTTAAAGAACCCCCCTACCCCCCTCATTTAGAAAGAGCCCTTCGGTTAGACTTCATTTTTAGGCTTACGGTGACTGGTGTATTATTGCAGTGTAAATATAGACTTTTTCCATACATACAAGCTCTCCTAACGTTTGTGAAGCTCTGCTGAGGGGTGGAGGGCTGTACCTGAGAGACGCAGCGCTGCCAGTGAGCAGCCTTGGAAACTGGGAGGCAAATGAAAAAAATGCCAGGAGTTTCAGGATTCCCACTTACTCTTTTCCTCCTCCTCCTCCTTACTCTGCATGATGCTTTTTGAAGCTTCAGAGAAGGAATTTACCCCTCCTTGTTGAGGGAGCGTGTCAAGAAGTTCATTAGAAGGTGCCCCAGACTGTGCGCGTGTGCCTTCGAGTCCTCTCTGCTTCTGCTGGGTCTTTGTTTCCCCTCCCCAACCTCTCCTCCTCCTCCTCCCTTAACGGAGCGTTGCCTCCATCCCCTTGTTGCATCCTTGCGGTCTTTTATATGTCCTTCACTCTTGCAGAGAGGCTGTATCTCGCTCAGCCCAGGCGAGGTGTGGGGGGAACGTTAACCGTTTCTGAGCGCGAGGGATTTGTACTTTTGACAGCTCAATTCTCCAAAGACTGCGAGCACTGAATGTACTCCAGCTGAAAACTGCGAGAGACAAGTGGACTTTGCTGTGCACGGTTGATGGAAGCCAACAGTGGGCTGTGACCTGGAAGCAGAACAGAGATCTGATTTAATCCTGTCCAGGTAGAATGAAGGATTCATAAACTCAGAGATTTCAAAGGATGATTTTGATCCGTTAATCTGATACTATGTGACGCTGGCCACTGTGTCAAGCCCGGTGGTGGTTCTTGAACTGGGGAATATCACGGTAGAAAATCTCTCCTGGTTTTAATCTCTGCATTTCCCCCCTCCTCAAATCCCAACAGCAGACAAACCAAAAACCCCACCTCCAGCCAACTACTAAATGCACTGGGGATCCCATCAGACATGGGACAGGAGGTAGGAGTAAGGTGAGGCAAGGACTATGCCTGTTTGACTTTGTAGCATAACCTAGTGTGTTCAAATAGTGCTTTTCTCATATAATTTTGTAGTTTGGGTTTTCTTTCTCTTACTGAATCTACCACTCTAGGAGTCTATTTGAAGTAGGATGTTTGATTAAGTATGTAAAATTGCAGGCCTCTCTAGTAGGGTTGTATTAATGGAATTCCACAAGTGTCAAAAAGCAATAGTTAAGATGGAGCACACGTTGGGCAGAGACAGCTAATTACTTCCCTTGATTGCTTGGAGGTCTGGGAGTCTCTTTGTATTAGAGAGACGCCTCGGTTCCCCGTGGCAGGAGCTGATGTAATAACCGCGGATCGGGATGAAGCCCTGCTTCATTCCTGCCGGGAGGCAGCGAGGCGGAGCGAAGGGAAGGAGTGCGGGCACATCCTCCTGCCTTCGGCCCGAGCGGGAGCTCCTGCCACGGCCGGTGGGAGGCTGGCAAGTGTGCCTAGGTGCCGCCGCCGTGCTCGCTTGCCAAGCTCTGCGTGCACTGCAGGTCTAGGGAAGGCTCCCGGCACGGGCTCCTGATACCGTATAAACGCTGAAGCTTGCTCTTGCTTTGACCGAGGGTGATGGTTTAGTTTTTTGGATCCACTGCTAACTTGCAGCAAGCAGCACTGCTACTTTCCGGCCTCTTTGTCACTCTCTGTGATTTTTATTTGTTGCTTTAGAAACATTCAGAAAGTCATAGCATTAGGAACCCGACAAGTATCCAAAGAGAAATTTTTAATATTGTTCTACAGTTTAAGCTGCTAAAGATACACTTAAATATAAACCCATGGTATTTCCACCCTGTTTTTCAGCTTTTGAATATTTTTTTGGGTCCAAACCTAACACTGAGTGGAGGGAGACAGACAGCATTTTTTTTTTCTTTTTTTTTTTTTTTTTTTTCCTTTTTTAAAAACC
>KL258065.1:0-15309 GCA_000699545.1 Podiceps cristatus | reverse complement strand
CGCTCTTCCCACTTGCTGCTGCAGCAGCTGGGGCAGAAACGCAGCTTAAACCACGGAACTGGAGCACAGAAACATAGTGCCAAAGTGGACAGAGTGCACGGGATGGGTTGTCAGGTCTCTTTTGGCAAGGGGGGATTGGGGTGAGGTGGATGTTTTTGTTGGGTTTGGGGCGAGGTTTGAATATTTAGGTGCTAAGGAATGGGGTTTGGTGGAACAGCCAGTAAACAAAACTTTGGTTTTTAAATCTTCAAGTCTGTAAGTTGACTCTTCTGTTTAAAAAACTAATACCCATGTCTTGTGGCACAAATAAAAGCAGATATTTAATTATTTTCTGGAAGAAAAACCCAGCTATTTATTTTGTTCAAGAATACTAATTCAACTTCTGAAAGTAACCGTAGAGCTGTTCTGAGCAAGAGCTTAAGACTGGCTTATCTCTTAGTAACAAAAATATGATTACAGATTCCTTCTAGCAGTATTGCTAGAACATCATGCTAATTTTTGTGTTTGATCCTTATTTTCAGTATTTTGGAGGTTTCTTCTCTGAGGTACTTTGTTATATCTTATAAGAAAAAAAAATCAATTGTGTTAAATCATGCAAGAGTTCAGAATGTTTCTTATTGTAAGGTTCAATCACATCAGTTCTTGGGAGTTTTATACTTTATCTCGGTTTTATACCTTCTCTTACTGCAGGCTGTGGTGTTAAGCTTTTCATTGTTGCAGTTAGGGCAAGACACTTACTTTTAATCGTTTTAAAAGTGAGCACCAGCTTTCTTGCATGATCTTGACTTAAATGCCCGGAGCTTTTTACAAAACATACCAAATATCACGGCGCTTTTGATATAAAAAAAAAATAATAAAAAGTTATGAGAGATTGTAAAATTACAGATGGAAAGCATGGAAAATTTAGCTTCCAAAGTGCTTTTTTTGCTCCGAGATAAGGATACTGTTAATTTTAGAGTTATTATGGGAACTGCCTGCTTTCAGTTCCCTTGGGCAATTGCTACCAAGTGATCACTGTCTGGGTGAGCGTCCCAGCACCATCAAGGATGGAGATTACTTGGACAAAATGGATAATTTAGTGTTTCTTAGGGCTCAGACAGAGAAAACATTTATGTAGCACTAAAGCCAACAATCTGAAATGTAAAAATCTCTTCAAGCTCAAAAGTAAGCACTGTGGGGCTTGATTTTCATTTTGCCTGATGAAATGATACTGGCAAAACGTCCCTTATCTGTTACATCTTATGCATATAAAGCTGTAATTAGGACGGGGAACCCAAGGAAGGGCAGCATTAGCTTCTCTGTGAAAATGACACTTGCAGATTTTTCGCTGCATATGTAACAGAAAATCATACCTGGAGATGAAATGGGAACATCAGATTTGTGCAGGATAGAAATAATGTTAAATTTGAAATAAAAACTGTTTTTCATAACAATCTTCTGTTGTTCAGAGCTGGAGAAGACCGGGGAATAAGCGCCCTTTGCTGGCTGTGTTCCATTAAGAGTTTAATTTTAAGCCTCTTTATTTTTAAAGGAATAAACAAAATGGTAATGCCAACTGCAAACTTGGGTTTTAATACATGCGCAGACGAAGGTAAGCTGGGCGCTCTTCAGATGCGCTAGCAGCAGAATTTGTGGGGTTGGCCCTTAAACCAGGGTGGCGAGGGATGGGGGTGTCTACCCTGGGGCTTTGCCCTACCCGTCGAGAGCAGCATTGCCACCTCGTTCCGGCCTGCCGTCGCCTGCTCGTCCCCTCTCACCCCCCCCCCAGGAGCGTGCAAAAGCCTCGGATCCAATAGGAAAATCGATAAGGGATTTGCTAATGACTTTTCACTATCTCCGCTTTTCTTCCCCTCGCCACGCGTTTCTTCTTGATTGTGCTGTGAAGTCTTCAGATGCATCTCCACCGCCTCTGCCTCAAAAGATGTTGAGCTCTGGCACTCAAAATGATCTCCTGAATATTTTATGTGCACCTTCCCTCCCTCTTCCTCTCTTCCCCTCCCTAAATTCACATCACTGCTTCGTGCTATGAAATCCTGAGCTGTGTGTTGCTTTAATTGGAGGAAGAGGGCAGTAATATATTAAACTCTTCCTAGCTGAAATGGATAACACACCACACGCCTAAGATGTGTTTGCGCAAAACGGTCCCAGGATTCTCATTGTTGGAAGTTAATGGTTTAGCAAAACGGCGCAGTGGCATCTTGTGTTGCGAAAGCAAGCGGAAAGCAATAGATGTGACTTTATTTTTGTTTTCTCTGGTTATTCACTAGCTGGGAATATTTGAATAGAACAGCAAGAATGGTGAACTACAGGGAAAATCAGGCTGCTGCTCCCTGCTCGCAACTTCCAATGTTTGCGCTGGCCTTGAGAATTCTATTTTACCATTCTACTCCCATTTTTTTTTTTTTTTAATTTACGTCTGTTAGAAATAAAATCTTTTTTCCACTGAAAGATATAGCACCTTTTCGAAGGGAATGTTTACCCTTCACCTTCAAACTTGTGAGCCAGTGAAAACTGCTTTGTCTCTTGGAGCTGGTGTGTGAGATGAGGTGACATTTTTGTGGTTCGCAGTTCTCCGTTGTAATAACGTTTAGATTTGTAGCTCTGGTTTCCTATTTGTTTCTGGACCACTGTGTGTGTGTGTAACGGGGTATGGATTATATTTTACGAGTTTTGAGGCTTTGAAAATTGCCTTATACTAAAAGTTGAATATAAATGTTTTTGCTCCAGGCTAGCTGAAACAGATTTCAGAACAGTAGGGTTTTCTTAAGGAAATTTAAAAAGACAGGCTTGGGTTTTTGTTTGGTCGGTTTCCTTGTTAGTTGTTTAATTTGCCTTTTAAAATCCAGCTGTGTCTTTCCCTCTGGCCAAATGGCTATTTTTTGCTGTCGTTGCTTGTAAGATCTACCTGCATCTGCCATGCCTTGGCGCTTGAGCGGGAGTGTGCAAATATTTCCTCTTAATGAAGCGTGCTGGGGAAAGGCCGAAGAGGAATTTGGAAAATGCTGTAAGAGCAGCTGAGTAAGGAGCTGGGATGTGAGAGCAAGGTGTGTCAGCCAGGTGTATGCCAATATGTAATACTCGTGATTTGCTATTTATTGAACAGGTTACACGCCTTTTTCAGAACAGCTAATAAACATCTGTGACAGTTATTTTCTGTAACTTTTTCTGTGTTAAAAAAAACACGAGCAAATGCCTGCTTGAAGGGCAGTGTGAGAGTCCACGACTGGAAACCGTTTGTTGCTTTACTAATGTGGTGTTCTTATTTGACAGGATGTTTCGCCTTCGATTTCTTCCCGTTGTGGCAGGGCTGTCTGCTGTTTCGCGGCGTTACCATGGGACGGCACATCACCCCAGGACCAGGCGCAGGCTCGTGGCAGCGGCTTTCGTAGGGACGGCTGCAGCGACAGCAAGTGCCAGATTCCTTTGGCAGAGGTATTTTTTTTAATTATTTTTTTTTTTTTTGCCTGGGACCTTATGCTGCTTTAGTCCTGTGGTAAGTACCTGCAGGTGGGTTTAAGATCTGCAAAGCCTTATTGCTTGTCCTGCTTCGGCCGCGTGGAAGGAATGGCGGTTGCTGACTCTCTGCAGAGCTGCTTTGTTGCTGTGAGTAGCCAGAGAGACGCAAAAAAAGCTCAGGGCTGAAGAGTTTTCCCCTGTAGCCGTCCTCAGCGTGGGCTGTTTGCCCTTGATGGGGTTTGCTGCCCGGTTTCCCCCTGCGTGTTGATGCTACACAGGTCTGTGGTGGTGTGCAAGGAGAAACCTGTTGACTCTACCAACCTGGGGGAAAATGTGCTTTCAGCTTCTGGGAGGGCTGCTAGGGGCAGCACGCTTGGCCGGGGGATGCTGCTCTGCTTTCCTTTGTGTTCTGCTGACTGCTTCCCGTACAAATCATTGCAGAGGAGCAGAAGGGGACAGTCCGTCTTCTGCTGGTCAGGTAGCTGCACGCAAGGCTCATGAGGGTTTTAACTCTCAACACGCCTACTCTGGGCAATGAAGCTCAAAGCTTGTTTCCATAGCCGTGAGGAGAAAGGGGCTGTTTGTGCTTGCCTGAGGTGACTCTCACTGAACCCTGGGCCCATGCCACGTTTGAAATAAATCCGTTCTCCTCCCTCCAAATGTGGAGGTGGTGTGGCACCAGCAGCGTCACTCAAGCTCGTGGCTGCAATTGGAGTCTAAAAATAAAGTCTTTGCTGAAAGCATCTTATTTCCATCATTTCCAGAAATCTTATTTCCGTTCCAATACTTAGGTGATTTTTTGCTGGCTCTCTGCTCACCCGTGTTGTGGCTAGAAGGCCCTAGTTTTAATGTAAGAGGAGGAAGACGGTGGTAATTGTTCAGGTTGTTCCTAGAGGTGTCAGACCTCTGTGTCTGCTAAAAGGAGTTGCTCAGGCAGAGGAAGGTCACAGTGATCCAGCATGGTGTTGTCTTATGCTGCATTTTGCTAATAATCCTCGCTTAGTGCCTCTTTATCCACGGGACCTGAATGCCTCTGCGGGGATGGCCAGGGTAACACGCTCCCCTTTCCAGGCAGGGAAGGGAGCGGGGTGTTTTCCACTTAAAATACCCTCCGCATGATTGTAAAGTAGGTAGGGCATCATGTCCTACGTAAAGCTCTCCCAAAGACACGGAGTTAATATCTCCCTCCCGCAGCAGACTCACCCCTGCTTTTAGCAGCTGCCCAAGTGTCGGTTGTTAGCTTTGCCTTTTATCAGGAGGAAGGTGCTTCCTGCAGCGAAGAGCTGTAAGGGTATATGGAGTGCTAGGTCAGGGACTGGGTTTTGGCTCCTGGAGTACTCGGCCGTTCCTTGAAGGCCCCTGGGTGCTGCGGCCAGGCTTGGCGTGGCTCAGCTGAGAGCGCTGATAGGAATCGGATAAAGCAGATGGCAGCCGCTTTGGTCTAGCCTGGCCTGTGGTCTCCCCAGGCCTCATCAATCTGGAGAGACCGGTTTGCTGTGACTTTAATTTTTCTTTTCTCTCCTTGCCCTGTCTCCTTTATCTTTTATAAAGCTGTAAAGCGCTAACTAGAATTGTACGGATTTAAGTATTCCTTTCGTATATGAGCCATGAAATAAATCCACAATGTCTGTAATATACTAGTACAGCCTGGCTTACGGTGCTCCTTTAAGTACTTGGCATACAGCTGTTGAAGAAGAGGAGGAACAAAACTGATATGTTTGGTGGGGAAAATACTTCATACTGACACCTGTAGGAGTTCTAAACAGACTCTCAAATAGGCATTTTAACATTGTGTTTAAATAAACGAGGGATGAGAAATTGCAGATTTCCTTTTGTCTTTCACAATGTATAAACTGAGTGATCAGTCGAGTTTAAGAATAAGTGTAGGTGAATAAAATGTTTGTAATGACATCCTGGGTTATTCGGGTAGTTACATCCTGGGTTATTACAGTAAGTAGCAGTAAGTATAATGGATTAATTGTAAATATGTAATGCATGTAGCCAAGGCACAGGGATCGGAAAAGCCAAGCGTCACTGAAAATGTTATTTATATACTATAGAGAGAAAACTCCTTGTGCATCTGAGTATTTACACTTAATAGTAAGCGATTCTGATTTATTAAATGTTGCAGCGGTACTTAGATGAGAAGCAGGTTAGAGAGGTCCTTTGTGTAACCAGCTGCGTGACCGGGTGCGGTGAGTTGCGTAGGGATGACCTGTGATGCTCGTGTCCCTTCAGTTAGCGAAGCAGCCGTGCTTTTGTCGTGACATGACACTCTCCTGTGCAGCACAGTTAGTCTCTGAGGGGTCCAGCCCGTCCAAAGTGCGGCTCTCGTAGCATTGCCAAGAATCACTGTGCCTCGAACAGCAAACGACCCTACCGAGGGATGTGTGCCTGCTAATATTCTGCTTAACCTCTTCCCTTGAAGAGATGCGGTATGGGATGCTCTCCGCAGGCTGTCACTGAAGTTTTCTTTTAAAATGAGGGATGTTTCCCTCTTTTTTTTTCTTGCAATTCTCTTTCTTTCCAGTTAAGGCATTAAAGATGTAATAAGCTGAATCAAGGAGCAATTGAAAAAACATCTTATGCTTCTTGGTCTAGGTAAGTAAGAGGTGATGCAGTGTTAGAGGAAGAGCGATAATAAAAGGAAAAGATTATTTGACTTGTCTTTCTTTTTGTCATCTGCATAGACCATTGTGTAAATGCCCCAATTCTTTTCAACTGATGTGGGAAGCCACACTGTATCTCTTACCGGTACTTAAAAAAAAAAAAAAAAAATCCCAACCTTTTTATTTCAAAACAGACTTAATGTACTTCTGATGAGGAGGAACCTTCCAAAAAGGGATTAATATGGTGGTGCCTGTATGTGAGTTTACCCTTTCCACTACTTAGCATGAAGACAGACAGGACTTCTCATGTGGTTTCTGTCCTGTGCAGCCTGAAAACACGGTATTTCAGATTGATGCCGTAGGCTATGCTTTGAGCAGCGTCAGAAAGCAGTGCTGGGGTAGGGAAGCCCCCACAAAGGTAGAGGAGAAGTCAAAGATTGAAAAGGTGTATATGAAAAACCCCAGCGGCAGTACAGTGCGAGGGAGGAAAGACTTATTTTGTGTCTTCCTGAGACTGGAGACGGGTTGATGGAATCTTCATGTTGGATCTGCATCTGTGGTTAGCTTTCCGCACAGCTGTCTGTTGCAGGTGTGTGTTGGTCTTGGTGCCTTCTCTGTCCTCCTGGAGCTCCTGCCGCCTGCTTTTGGTGGAATATACCTCATCTGAGTGATTATACGACAGGAGTAGCTGATGCTGCTCTGTTCTGCCGTGGTGAAGAATACTTCAGCAATGCAAGTTACTGAAGACAATGCAAATAATAGAAGACTAATTAAGTTTACCCTTGCTAGGCAGTAACTTAGACTCTGAGGATTTCCAGCTGGCAACAGAAGCAATTAAGTATCTGGGCATTGGTATAATGAACTGAATTAATTAATTGAAATAAATCTTGGTGCAGTGATTGGCTAATCTAAATGAGGCATTAATATATGAGAAGTACTGAACCTCAGAGTTTGCAGCAAGCTTAATGTTTGTAAAATACTCTGTTAGTGATACCTGTGTAAAATTTCTGTTCTCTATTTGTAGTTCCAAATACTGATTTAGTGTGTTATTAAATGGCCACAGACATCTTCTTTATGTCACAAACCTTCCTGGCTCAATCTGTGGGCGGTGGGCGTGAGAGAGTGCTTAAATTGGTGTTTCAGTGCTGAAGCTTGTCACTCACTCAGCCTAGTGTTGAATGCAACAAGGGAGCGGATGTACCTTTGGGGAGCCCAGAAGGATCTCTGTCAAGAGATCCTGTTCCTGATCGACTGGAAGTATTTGGTTCTGCTTAATTTCTTATCCTTCTGCAAACATATTAGCGGGAAGAATAAGAACAAGATATCTGTGTTGCTCTGGGAGTTGGTTAACAAGGTCTTTGCTACTGGCGTGTTTGTGTCTAATGCAGTACTCGGGCTTATTTTGCTGCATCCCCTTGGCCTTACTCTGTGCTCTTCAGGTTCTTGCCCCATCCTGTGTGGAAGCTGAAGCAATTAAGCTCGAGATACTCGTCTCCCAGCCTTGGCGGTATCTTCTCATTCTGTTACAAGCTGCTCTTTTTCCGGCTCCACTCCTCAGCAGCAGGCTGAGCTGTTTCGGTGCTGGCTGCCCCTTCTGCAGATTTCATTCCATCTATACCGTTTCCTCCTCTCTTCCTCCACCCTTTTCTCCTTTGGCCATCCTATATCAAGTGCCCAATTGCTTTACTGGAAGACCCTCTGTAGGAAAGACTCTTCGTCTTCCTTGCTCTGCTGACCTTCACTGCTTTTTGTGTTTGGCTTTTCTCCATCAACGCTACTGAAATTAATTTTGAAGCCTGGAGCAGCCCTTAGCTAACTCTGTTTAAGGATGCATTTCTTTTTTGCATCAGTGTCTTCGGGGCTTTAGAGTAATTTGCTTAGAATATATTTTTAATGGCAGAATTGCTGAAACTGAGACTTCCAAAATCTTTGTTCTAGTAAAACAAAGGAAACCACGTAAATCATAGTTGAGGGGAGAAACCTGTTATATAGCTGTAGATGTGTCAGGTACTACTTAACCTGAGGTAGGAAAAAAAAAAAAAAAAAAAAGTAGGTATTTTCTGTGTTAGGTTATTTTTATTTTAAGAGCTCTGCTCTATCTTTTTAATTCTTTGTGAGGGGTGATGGATTTAAGATTGACTGTCCTTGGGATTGCTGTGCTGAGGGCTTTCTCCTAAGGCTTGAAACCACATTGATCTATGAATGGTGTTTTGAAAGAGCTCTGTGTCCTTTACGGTGGCTTTTGGCTTGATATTATTTTTATTATTATTATTTACCCATAAGCATCAGGGGAAGGAAAGAATCTGATGCCGGGGAGTGAACCAAAGTCAAAACTTTGGAGTCAATGAGGAAAACATCTGAACAGCCCTGGTGGGGAGTGACCTCAGCTGACCTGCAGAGCTTAAAGCACAGGTATTGCCCTAACCCTGCAGAGACCTGGAGCTTGATCAGCGCAGGTTCGTAATATCTTATTTAACTGTTGCATAGCAAATTGGAGTTGGCATTTGTGCAGAGAAGTCAGGTGGAAATGCAGGAAACTGCTCCCTGAATTGTCTTGGTTTCCTGCGGCTTTACGGGGACTGCACTTTGAATTCTCTGTCTCTTAACGGGATAAGTGTTATTTGAACCCTGAGTCTTAATGTCACTGGAAATGGCACTTTTTCATCTTTTTCCCTAAAAATGCGGGTGCCCTCTGGTGGCCAAGTTCACACCTGCTGCCTCCCCTTTGCACCCAAAAGCCAAAAATACCTGCTCACCTTGCCCTCATCCCTGACAGAGCGTTGGCTGTCCTCCAGAAGCTAGCTGGAAAGCAACATCTCTCCAAGAGGTCACATAATTTGGGAGTGGAGTAGAGGGAATAATTTCCTGGCTCGATAGAGGAAGAGCAGAAATTGTAAAGATCACTTAGTTGTGATTAGTTCCTGATTTAGCAGTGAAGTGCTAATGCAGTCGCTGAGTGTCACCCCATTAGGGTCTAGTCTTGTCATCGCTGTCGCTTTCTTCTGACGTTCAGCATCCACCACTATCCGATGGCCCAGCTGCCTTCTGGGCTGTGGTAAAGGTTGGATCTGCTGGGAGGAAGGAAGGGAGAAAACTAGGGATGGGAATAATGTTCATTAAGTAAGGCTTTAAAACAGAAGTTAGCCTAACCTTGGGTTTTTTTTAATTGCTTTTTACTGTGTCACACTTCTGCAACTGCAGCTGCCTCCTGCAGCTGGCTGTCGTTGAGTCTTGCTGGTGGAAGCCATGTGCTCTTTGGTGTCTAGACCACATATGGGATCATGTGGTACTGCTGCTCGTGGGGTGAGCTGAAGAGAACAAAAGGCTTGGGAGGCTGACGAGGCTTCATTTAATGTTACGCAGCCCATCTGTTTTAAGTCTGCCAAAACAGCTGTGGGATAGCATGAGGTCCTGGCTGGGGAGGGAATAATGCTATTAAATACCCTAGAGTTTACCTTAGAGCAGAACAGTTTTTGATTGATATTAATATAGACATAACAGGGAATTGCTCCCTCTTCGGCTTGCAGCTGAATTTGTTGGGACTTCAGCTTCAAGAGCATGAAGCCAAATTCTCAGAAGGATGAAGTTGTGTGAACACGTCCCAGGCTGGAGAGCAAAAAGTGGTGCCAGGAATGACCTTCTCTGGTCTTCTAGTTGTGAATCGCAGTATGGCCCGAAAGCTGTGATGCGTTAGCCCTGTCTCTGAATGACCTCCCGTGATCTTCCCCTGCTGCCTGCTTTTAGCTGAAGACCAAGTTTCATGGGAATTAAGAAATCTGAAGGGGTCTCATTTCCCCCACAAGGGATCTTATAGCCCACATGCCTCTTCCCATAGGTCAATTAAAGGTTTCACTTGTTTGGGTGCCCAAAGCAATAAGAAGTTCCCTGCATTTAAACAACTCGTCTTGTGCGTTCGAGCTGTGAGGGTCGGTGGTCAGATGCTTGGAGTACTCTTCCTTTCTTCTTCCCCACTGACCTGCTCGTGTTCCCCTCTATTTCTAGAGAATTATTTTATATAACTTTAGTCCTTTGGCAATGCCATTTATCGTAGTTGTACATTTGCTCTCTTGTGTTCTTGTGTCATCAATGGAAATGAAGATGGATCGAGTAGCACGGTCAGGTAGACAAACACTGCTTGTTGGGAGCCTATAAAACGCTCTGGTGTGGAAACACGTGCTTTGCTCTATGCATGTGAATAGGCTCACCCGTTTCTTATTGCCTTGCCTTGCAGGACTAGGCCTGTAGTTTGCACAACAAAAGCAGATGCTGTGGTGATTAATGTTGTAGGACATCTTTGCTTAATGGCTTGTTGCATTATTGTAGATGGTCTGGGAAAGGGAACAGATGCTGATGATAATTCATGTTCCTTCCCTGCCAGCTAACTGGGTCCTGGAGCCACTCTCTCTTAAAAGTTCTTCGCGATGCTTAGTTACAGATACAGGCTAGTTAAACTAGATGGATAATGGTGAACATGAGCTCATTAATCCAAAACACGCATTTTCTATTAGTAGAGAGACCTGATTTTTCTGTCCTTGCAGGGAAACCAAATATTTTCAAAGAACTTGGAGAAAATAAATACTGAAATTCACAGTTCCCAACAGTTTTTCTTTAGTTGATATTTGATATGTATAACATAACCTATAGGCACTTGATGTGTATAACATGCCTGGTAAGTGACTAGCGCTTCAGTGCAGATGAGCTGCTTGATTGCTGAAGGTGGAAGCAGACGGAATACAAGACAGCTTCCCAGAATGACTGCTTGCCTTGGCTAAGCTCTGCTTGAGCTAGAGTTTATCTCCTCCTGCTTCTCCAGGAGGAACCCACTCAACCTTGATTTTTTAGAAACCATTGGGGGAAGAGAATCTGTACATGAGGGAAATAGTTAATTATCTGCACTGTGAACAAGTCTCTGCGTTACTCTCGGCCTCGGTGTATGCTATTGTCTACTTTCAGCCATTTTTTTGTTTTCTTACTAGATTACGGAGCTTTCCAACTTGTTCTTCTATCAGGAACGCAGGCTATGATCAATTTACTCCTTTATCTCAGCCCGGGAGGAGTAAGCGCTCTGACTTATCCTACTAAATATTTAATTTGTGGCTTTTGATTGGGTAGGATTTAGAGAAAAAAGATGCTAAAAAGCTGAAGAGCATCAGCACAGTAACCTAGGAGGGCTGCGTCGGTGCCAAACAGGAGCGTTATTTAATATTTAGACTTGATTTGAGATTCCTCTACTTGTACATACAAGGTTTGCATTTGTCCTTAAGACTGCAGTGATTCACTGGGGATTACGATCAACTGATGATCCACTAAAGCACCAAGGGGCTTTCACAGGCATTAATGTCTAGCATGGATGAAACCAGTCACGTAAACATGTCTGTGTGTTTGTTGTGCCTAGATGTTCCCCTCACTCTTCTGCTGTCTTGATGGGTACTGCGTGCTTCTTGTGCTCATCTTACCGAGCAAGTGAGACCATAATTTCTAGTGCTCTCTGAATCTTTACTGATAGATGGCCGGGGACCCAGGGACTTTATCCTCTAGCTCATTAATAAAAGAGGTGGCATAGGGCCAGGAATTTACCCTTGTCAGGGCTTGGGAGAATCTCAGCCACTCGTTGATAATCAAATGCTCATCTTTTGAAGCATGTTATGAAACAGTTTTTAATCCATTGAATGTTTCGTGTTGATTTTTGTGTTGCTCTGTCTCATTAATCACAGTATTGTTTAGTGGCAAGTGGAATAATACTGTGTGAGAACTCACATTTATTAAGTGAATGCTACTGTGATTATCAACAACACTGGTAATCTCATCAAGAAATGACATGTATTTAGCATAAGATTTATTTTTCATAAGCCCTTGTTGACTGTCATGAGATTCTTCTTTGCCCCCTTTAATTAGAAAGCCTAGATCATCTTGTTTCCTCCATCCAATGTCAGTCTTTGTCTAAATAACAGGTCTGTGATAACACCTATTGCCCTGTTTTACTCTTTTAAATATTAATAGCGATGAGTTAAGGCTTACTGAATATCAACAGCAGTTGGGCAGAGAGTCTCAGCCAACTCTTATTAAAACTAACCTCAGACTTCTGCGGAAAGCTTTATAAAGACTTGAGTAGAAAATACGTATCTGTAGTATTGCTGTGTTATATAGACCTTTGCAACCATTCAAGTGGAGAGTCTGTCTCTGCTGTCTTGAGAAGACCAGGATATATCGAATAAAGCATTATCAACAGAATAAGTGTTCACTTGGAAATACATAGTTCTGTCACTTCTAATACCACAGTAAACAATCTCAATTTATTACATGCTCCTTGTTGCTTTTGATACCTCAGAGAGTAAAAATACCATGTTGTCTTGGTCAGTGCCTCCTCCTTGTGTGCTTCTGTGTCCCTTATCAATTTTCTACAGTATCTAGCTTTCAATTTACATGGAGTACATCTAGCTTTCTCTTCCTGGCTTTTCTGTTTCCTTATTTCTATGGAGTTTGCTTTCTTCTGAGCTAAAGTTGTGAGTTTTTTCGCTTGTATTTTGTAGCCGTTATGGCATCCTTCTCACTCTTGGGTATAAGCTTTGAATACCCAATAAAACAGTCTTCAGCAGTTGGTAGTTGCCAGAAATTCTAAGTCAGACTTACTTGTATCTGTTGATCTGGCTCATAATTTCAAACTGAAAAAGCCAGGCTCATACAAACCCTCAAGTACTGTAAAACATACTAATTAAAAAGGAGAAAGAGAAGCTGTTCTGTGTTTATGGGCACGTTAAAAAGCTTGTGGCATCGGAGACTTTGCTTTGCCTCCCTTATTGTTCCAATGTAAAATTTTTTTTATTTTCTTGAAAAGAAATGTCAGTGGGTGACAGTGGTGAGCTTGCTGTCTTTTGGGGGGGAACCAGGGATAGAGAATAGGATGTCAGCTGTGGTCTTTCTGGGTTTATGTGGTCATCTTACCTCTCGTTTCTTCTCATCTCCTCCAGCCTCATGGTTTTACTCAGTTACCGTGTCTTGCTGGGCTGCTTGTGTGCCCAGGAACAAATACAGGGGGAGTTGCAGCTGAGACTGAAAGCAGCTGCTGTTTCCTTGCAGGGGGTGGAAAAGCTATCAAGCCTGTCAGCCTTCAGAATACAATTCGGATCAAGAGAAATGCAAGTGAGCCGTGCATTTGGGAGGTGAGGAGCACAGGCGTACGGCTCTGTGCACAGCAGATGTAACCGAGTCGCAGCTGCACGCGTCCGTCAGGGCTGCATCTCGGGGGTACGATCCTCTACCCCACATGGGGTGAGCTCGGCTTGGAAATGTAAGTAGTGTTTCCTGGACTACAAAATTAACAGATTTATAGTTTATGAGGATATTGGGGTAGTGTCAGTAGGATGCCTCCAGCGTGTGTCATTAGGGTTGATGGCCTTCATGAAGCAATTGTTTTCCGCTGCAGGCTATCAGGGAGTCATCTCTAAGGAGTGGCATGTTACCCCATGTGATCCAAGTTAGCTGGTAAGACTGACCTAAAACCGTTCAGGTTCATCTTCAGAGCAGTCCCCTTCAAGGGGCTTGAAGTAGAGGTCTTCACGCTCTGGACTGACTGTCTGCGCCCACATGCTGGTGCCAGTGCCTAAACTGGGCTGCGGCAGAGGAGAGTGGGAGGGAGCGTGAGAAATCAGCTAGTCTGCTGCCAAGGCAGGGCTGGGTGCCTCCAAGCTAGTCCTGACAGGCAGCTGTCTCACCTAATTTTAGCAAGTTGCTGGTGATGGAGAGAGCAGTGATGGAATAAATCCTCCCCAGCAGCAGATTCCAGTGTTCCCCTGCCCTTAACATGAAGTGCTTTCTGTGTATGTATATGTATGTATGCACAGGCTTCTTCCTTCCCTCATGTGTGAGTCTCTTCCCTTACGATGTCCTTAAGCACATGTCCCACGTGTTGTTCTGTGCTCGCTGACCAAGAGAACGGTCCTGCAGCAGCTGTTCTATGTATATTACAGTTGTCTCACCTTCCTCTTTTTCATCTTTCTTATAGCAAGCTGATTTATTTAGGTCAGGTTTCCCCACAACGAGTCATGGACTCTTAAACATTCCTGTTGCTCCCTGTTGGATCTTCTCTGGTTGGTCCAGCTCTTCCTTGGATGAGTGTGCCTCAGTAGCTGAAGGTGCGTTCTGCAGGGACGTTCCTGCTGCTGGCTGGGGTGGAAGGAAGGGCGTGCACACCTCACAGGCTGCGCTGCTGTCTCCTTGTGTTCTTGGGCCTATTTTAGGCTATGGCTGGCATCCAGAGCTGTCTCCTCAGTCTCATTGTTCATGTTCACCTCTGGAATCTGTCTAAATTTTCATGTGTTCATTGCCGTTCTTGCCTTGAATTCACTGTCCTAATTTACGTCAGTGTCAAGTACTGTGAAAGATGAGGAAGGAAGCAAAGTAGTAAGAAGTCCTGTGAAAGGGGTGACATCCTGTAAAAATTGGGCTGTGGATCTTCATCATTTCTAGCTAATTTCTTATTAAAGTTTCAGCTAACTAAATTAGTCAGTGAATATGGTTGAGCTCAGACTGAGACAGAGCTCCTTGCTTAAAGTACTGGTTTTATGCAAGTTGTGACCCAGCTTGCTTTTGCATTTCAGTATGAAGGCCTGAAGTTGTAACTGGCTTTTAAACCTCACTGGGATGTCTCCAGATGTTTACTTACAGGGAGAATAGCAACTCTGTTCAACTGAAGAACACATCTGTCAGGCAGGATTCATCTCTCCTGCTTCTTTGGTGGTCAGGTCTTTAACTCCTGGGTGCCCAACTTCTTGGTAGATCTACTACATTTCCTTCTGAGACTAAATAGTGTCTGTTAGCAAAGTAGTTTTCTACTGGCTTCAGGATTAGAATAACTGAGCACCGTTATTTCTGGCACGAGGCTTTGTTATTTTAGCACGCTGTTCTGCTCCTCTCTCTCAAAGAAGAAATATACTTTAAAGAGAGAGATTGCGATTTCTCTAATTGGAAGACCTGCAACTGTGGAGTATTGTGCCAATGCCTGGTGTGAGTCCCAGGATCCTTCGTGGGCGTATATCTTATGGCTGCACACATTTGGCTTTCTTGAAGAATGATTTAGAATTGCGTAGTCCTCTGTGGTAGCTAGGTGCTTTTCTTCAGGAATGATGAACCTAATTGTTGAATGATGAACGCTTGATTGTTGGCTTTCTCCAAGGATTAAAAGAAGAGATTACTAAGTAGGTGGGAAATACGGTCTTTGCCTCAAATTCAATTCACTTGCGGGGGG
>JMFS01014554.1:0-16177 GCA_000699545.1 Podiceps cristatus | reverse complement strand
CCGCCCCTGCAGCCCCCGGCTACCAAACCTGGCCACGCCAAGCCAGCACGATGCCGTTCCAGTGCCGCAGGCAGCAGGCGATGCGGCAGATGTGCCGCGTAGCCCGTCTCTCCTTCCAGTACTCTGCTCGGAGGGGCTCCCTTGGCAAGCGCGAGGGAGCAGGAGCCCTGCAGAGCCCCTGGGAAGGCTGACAAGCGAAGAGGCGGCCCTGCCGACGCAGGGGCCCTCCTCTCTTCAGCCGTCTTCTGCGCCTGTGGTTCCATGTGTGGGCTGCTCTTCCGGAAAGGTCAGCTGGAGGTGTTCCTGTCCCTCTTTTTTCCTCCTCCTGCCGCTTTTTGCAGAATCTTTTTTTTTCCAGTGTTTTTTAACCTGGTGGAGTTCTCAGATTTATGTGTTTGTTGTTGGAAAATACATACACAGGTTTACTAGAAATACGATTGTCTCTGCAGCTCCTTTCCAGTCAGTGTAGCGTTGTATCACCCAATATTAGCTATTTTTAATATTTAAGGAAAAAAAAACCAAACACACAACAAACCATTTTCTGTGAAATCTCCAAAACCCATTTCTGCATACACTTTGTTTGTATCATTAACTTACTGGTTAAAGATAAAATGATTTAAATCATAGCAGAAACGGGAAAGGAAATCATCTGGTGTTTTCTTAAACATGTTACAATCCCAAACTTGCTAGTGTAAGTAGAAGCTGAGAGTCTGAGATGTTTTGGAGACTGATTTTAAAATAGACTGTTTAGCGAAAAAAGCTGTATTTGATGTACTCCCTCCTGAGCTTGCTGGTAAGGCCATTCTGGTATTGGTTTATGAGGATCCCTCGTAGGCTGTTCTCTGAATGCCTCCGTTTGTACCTGTAACATTAGTAACTATGTTTTGAGATATGGGCAGTGAGTAAAAAGCAGAATATATGGGAGTGATGACATGCTAAGCAACATTAGAAGAAAAGAAAGATGGAAAGAAAGAAGTAAAAGTTATCCTTCTGTAAATAAAGTTCTAAAAAAAAATACAGTAAGGAGTCAATTGGTTTAGTTTTTAGCAAGCTGGGTTTTGGTAAGAAGATCTTCCTCATTGTGTAAGTAGCTAAGAGATTGCTTAGGAATTTTATAGCTTCTCCATTGCTGTAAGTCTAAAACAAAGAAATAAAATACTCTGGTTAGGGTCTTCTCTTTGAGGAACGACGTGAGTAAAGCTGATTGTGATGTGGAGGTTGAGGGGGGAATTCTTGAGGCTCTTTCCAGACTTTCTTTCCTGGATTCAGTGCTTCTGCTGACTTAACTCACTGCAAAGTTACGGTGACTTGCAGTAGGCCGTAGCCAACCAACTAGTGCTGGTACGTATATACTGGTTGATCAGTGTGGCATAAGATTGTGTTATTTGTTTGTGTAAATCACCTCCAGCACGTTACATCTGGTTTGTTTGCTACACGCATCTTACTACAGATGTGTACTGTGCCTTCTCATGATAAGGTTCACATTTTCACTTGTCAGGGCCTGTTCAGGTTGTGTTTTATAACTGATATTGCAGTCAAAGTTTCAATAATGTTCCTGTTAAACCATAGGGAAGACATTAAGTAGATGGAGGCTCTTTATTTATGGTCTACGTTTTTGTTAACTTGGTAGCAAACCTAAATCCAGCTACTCTCTTCAGAAGTTCATGTGCCTTGAGCATATTTAGTAGTTGCGTAACGGTTGCCTAGGAGCCCGCTGCAACAGTTGTAGAAAAATCCTTTCTGAAAGGTCATTAATCTGGAGTGCTACAGTATGTATGTTCTTCTAGGTAGTAAGCCCAGAGAATTAGCGAGCACTGAAAGTGAGCCGCCTAAGTGCAGAGCACAAGCTTCCACCACTAGGATTTTACGGTGAAGAGAAAATGTGGTTGAGAAACCTTTAGTAGAAACCGGAGTTTTTATAATATACTAAATGTGACAGAATTAAACTACGCTATTTTAAAACTTGATGACAGAATTAAACTACGCTATTTTAAAACTTATGTATTTGAATTGTCTTTGGTGCTCACTTTCATTTAACATGTGGTCTTATTTGATTTATGTTTTAAGCATCATAGAAATAGTTTGCAGCAAAGACAATTCATAAGATGTGTTACGTAAGTCATCCTCTGAATCGCTGGCTGAGAGGCAGAGATTTCCAGGGACGCGTAGCTGTAAGCCACATTCTCTTTGCTAGTTTATAGGATATAAACTGCTATAATCCCCAGCTACGGAGATGCAACTCTTGTGAGGATTTGTATTAGCTGCAGTATTTAGGTCTAGAAAGTCTTAAAATCCTGGAATTGTTTGGGTTGGAAGGGACCTTAAAGATCACCTAGTTCCAGCCCCCCTGCCGTGCAGGGACATCTTCCGCTAGACCGGGTTGCTCAAAGCCCCAGGTTAGTTCTTGTGCCAGCCAGAAAGCTGTCAGGTAAAAACCAACCAACCAACCAAACCCCAGGTAATATGGGAATTGCTACTTCTACCCTTTTGCAGAGCAGAACAAAATAAGCTTCATCAAAATGTCCTTTTAGCTTAAGGATAAATTTGGAGGTGTGCTTCAGCTGTATCCGAGGGCTGGTGAATTTGTTTGTCGCTCTCTATGCCAGGAAATTGGAGAAACAAATTTTTTTCTCTCCTGAACTCTGAGCTTTAGCTCAAACACTGAAAGTTTTGTTTTGAAGATTTAATAAATGCAGGAGAAAGGGGAAAAGATTTTTAGTGGATCATGTACCTAAGTGTGATTTTTATGAGGTCATGACATTTAGTGAGGAAATAATAGAAGCAGTTATCTTCTGAAAAATTTTGTCACGACTGTTCTAGTAAAAGAAGCAGCTCAGGAATATTTTTTTTCTTTTCTCTTAGAATCCTGAAAGTAAAAGCTTTTTGTTTTGGATGTTGATAGTTTCTTGATTTCAAACTATGTGTGTTTTTCAATTGCAGCTCAACCAGCAGGAGTTCCAGAGATCCTAAAGAAAAGTCTGCACAGTTGTTCAGTGAAGGGTGAAGAGGAGGTTTTTCTGATCGGCAAGAACTTTCTAAAGGGAACAAAAGTGATTTTCCAAGACAATGTTTCTGGTTAGTGTGAACACAGTCGTGGCTTGGGGTGCTGAAGAGAGCATGTCTGGGTTTGCACTAGTTGATGAGGCTTAGTTGTAGAGGGCAAACTGAGAAGCAGAATCAAAGGCACTAAAATGAATTGCTTTATATGGATTTGCAATAAGTTATGCTTTTTAACTTTCATTTAGATGAGAATTCTTGGAAGGCAGAAGCTGAAATAGACATGGAGTTATTTCATCAGGTACTTCTGTGTTATTATTACTACCAAAAAAAGACTCTGACTCTGTTCCCAAAGAAAAAAATCAAATAAGCCTTTCCCTCTTCCTGTGCATTTCTAAAAGTAATATTCCTTTTCTTCAGATAAGTTCTTTAGTGAGTCTGGTAGAATATCATTGGTTTGGGTTTACACAGGTATGATTGTTCTGTTTCTAATTGAGAACTTGGATACCACAGTAGGAGTGTGGTACCGGAACTCGGTGAGCAAGTCTTTGCCCTTAGAGACAACCTAATTGTGAGGCCTAATGCAGTCTTCTGGTCGCTTCCCCAAGGACACCCTTGATTTCTGCGGAGTGGAAATACATCGTGTGTGTGCCGTAGTCTTTATAGCTGGCTGAATCTCTGTTCCGCTTTGAAATGTTTTGCAAAATATTTGTTTATTCTTTTTGACACAACTAAGCATCTTTGTGGACTGTTGGGCTGAGATTAGAGCAATTTAAATGTAAATGAGGTCTGACAACTGTTAGCCTGCTCCCACCTCTGAAGGCAGGAGTCCAAGCATGTGCTGGTAGAAATGATGGCCTACCTCTAGTGGGATAGATAGTTGGGGAATAGATAGACCTCTCGTCGCTATCACTGTTGATGAATGATTGCAAGCCTATTTTCTGATGTCTGCGCAGTGTTAAATCCGCTTAAGAGTAACACGGAACTGCATCCTCCATCTGCTCACGCTGGCCACAAAGATATGATTCAGCAGAACGGTGGAGTGTCTGCGGCCAGCAGAGCTTGATGGCGGACTGATGGCAGTTCAGTAAGGCGTCAGGCACACGCTTATGCTTGAAGTGCTGGGCTTATTATGTGTCTTTCCTTTCTTCACCTTCTGTTTAAGCTGTAAGTTGCCAATGAGCATCGTATAGGCAGATTATTCAAATCTCTCTTCTGGCGCACGTTAGTTACAGAAAGCGTCCTTGCTTTTTATGGTGTTTTATGACCTGTTTCTTTTTGATGGATATAAACACAATCAAGGTCAGTAGTAATGAAGTGAGGTTTCTAATGTGATTTTAAAATTATTTTTGCATTGCAGAATCACCTTATTGTGAAGGTGCCACCATATCATGACCAGCAAATAACCTCAGCTGTTTCTGTGGGAATATATGTGGTGACCAATGCTGGAAGATCACATGATGTGCAACCGTTTACGTACACTCCAGATCCATGTATGTAAAATAGAAAACTGAGGGAAGGAATGGACAGCTTTACCTGCTGAGCCTCTCATTTCTGATTTCATAGTATTTAGTCCATACGACAGAAATACTAAGTAAGGTAGAGCTTTTCTACCTTGTCTTGCTGTCGAGCTTTGCTATGTTAATAAAGTGGCAAGTAGCTCACATTCCAGCTGCACGGAGACAACTGTTCTTTCGAAGCGGCATCCATTTCTAGGATATGGTTCAAAATGGAGCTGAGCAGGAAAAAAAGTAGACATGCTACCGACATTGCACTGAATACAAACAGCACCAAGCTTTAGCCTAAGGAATGTTGACATTTGGCCCTATAATGTATTTTTATTTAGCTATTTTACAATACACAGTGCAGTTGCTGACTGACGCTTTCATCTTTGGAAGTGAAAATGGTATTTTGGGCACTGTGATCGTTGGTGCACTCACAGCCACAAACAGTTTATGTACAACTCAGAATGTTTCTTTGGGTTTCAGAGAACCATAATTTCTTTAAGGTATAAGTAACTGCTTTGGCTTGCTTTGGTTTGTCGCTTGTTTGTTGTTTTAACATAAGGAAGTTTTCAATGTGTTTTGTCTCAACAGCTGGTACTCTGAATGTTAATGTGAAGAAGGAAATCTCTAGCCCAGCCCAACATTGTTCTTTTGAAGAGGCTATAAAAGGTACTAAATTGATTCTTATCGTTGTTGTTAATAATTTAACTATAAATTCCTGTCCAAATTTAGAGGAATGAATCAGGCGTCCTGTGAAGATAAGTCTGTGCTTATAAAATCTGGCAGTATTCTTACAGTGAGGTTTGTTTCTGGTTCTGAGAATTTTACTTTATGACTGTATTCCTTTAAGTATATTTTAGCATGGGCTAGTATAGAACAAAAACTTTGCTAAAAGAAAAACCAAAAAATCCAGACAAAAAAACAACCAACCACACACACACACACAAAAAAAAAACAACCAAAAACCCCAAAACCCTATTAAAAACATCTTTCTTTTCATGCCTCAGGCCCTGCAGCCTATATCTTAATGTGCTTGCAAGGGAAGAAGAAAAAGAAAGAAGCCTAAGATGGCAGTTAATGCAGAGGATTTAGAAACCGTGTGCTGTTAATTCAAACAGAAATGCATAGAAAGGTAGAGGTGGGGGAGGAACTGAGTACTGAGAACCACAGATGTGCTAACTTGCTGTTTTTCGGAAGCTGTCCGGTGGTTTTGTAAGATGGCTTTCGGTGAGTCTAGCTAAGAATGCTAGTCCTGACAATTTCAATTTACTCATGTCAGTGAGGTGGGTTTTCCTTTGTGTATTCCCCACCCCGAGCATGTTTTTCGGAAGCTGTCCGGTGGTTTTGTAAGATGGCTTTCGGTGAGTCTAGCTAAGAATGCTAGTCCTGACAATTTCAATTTACTCGTGTCAGTGAGGTGGGTTTTTTCTTTGTGTATTCCCCCCCCCGAGCATTCTGTCCATGGAAAGCTTGTCATTTTGTTCCAAGGGAGCAGGGTTTAGGTTTGCCTGGTTTTTAAGTGTGAAGCAAATTGATCCTTCTGATATCGAAATAAAGTAGAGGAAGGAAACGCTTCTTAGTGGATTGTTAAAACTATGGTATTGTACAAAGGTTAATGGAAATTTCCATAGCCTGCTCTGGTGAAAGCAAGTTGAAAGGTAAGCAAATTAACAATGTGATCACAAGTTTGATAGGAATCCATAGCTTCAGGTTAAAATCCTGAAGCTCATGATTGAAGTTAATAGCTTGGTCTTGGCAGGGGATATATTTACAAGTTGACTTACAACTTCTTAGGAAGGATAATGTAAGATAAGATGAGTTTAAACCTGCAGAAAATACTTGGGGGAGAAATGCGCAAAAATATTCAGGGCAATGAAACAAGCTGTGGAAAGGGTGGGTAAGACTTCTAGTAGCAAGATTGGATGAGGAAAATTGTAACTGATGTATCAGGGCAAGCCTGACGTCCATTGATCTAGTATGGCAGCAAAACCGGGGAAGATGCCAACTGTTTCAGGAGAAACAACTGCTGTTCATAAGAATGCAATGTACTATTTCTGTTGCTTCGTGTCCTCCATTTAATTAGTGCAGTAAATCTTAATTTTGATTCTTGTGGGGGTTTTCTGCTAGCCAGCTCTCTTTTGATACTCAATCCTGTACCTGTTCTGCTCTAGGCTGATCACGAACCAGAGGTCGGACACTTTTGTTTACATTATGTACTTTGTCTCTACATATGTCCCAGCCTGTCCTTCCTCACTGTTCTGAAACAATAAAGGCCAGGTGGGGATCCAGTGGGGTGCTGTTTCCTTCCTGTTTCCTTTCACTGGGAGCAAAATCCTCGAATGCTTCATTTCTTAAGTGGCATCGTTTCCAGCAGCCCTGGCCGAGCAGAATGAACCAGTACTGCCAGGGACATGTACAGTTACGTACTGGGCTACAGAGCCTTTCTCTTCCCATCCCAGGCAATTTTAATCTTTGTCTTGGGTATCTGGGAATAATTCTTATGAATAATTTCTATGACAAAATTTGCCTGTATAAAAAAACCCCAAATGTGGCTTCTCAAAGCCATTTCAGGTATGAAGTTGTAACACTGAGAGACCGCAGATTTGCTGGACTTCTGTGATAAGTTACATTTCAGGACAACAAATGTACAATTTCAAGCTGTTCTGTAAAACGTGGGGAGATGGGGGTGTATGGACAAGCGTGTAGTTCAGGTCTTTGGCTTCTAACGTGGATGTAGGGCTGGAGTGTTGGTTTTAACGGTTAATGACGGGTTCAGATTCCAGCTTTGGGAGAAAAGGGAAGGAGGGGCCTGTGCCTTGGTAAGATGGCGACTCTTCAGAAGTTCTAAAAACATAGTAAAAAGACCCAAACCAGCAGTTTTTCTTTGCTTTTGAAACTTCTTTTTCATTATTAATCTCACTTCGTTTTTTCATTCATCCAACCAAGTATGTCACTGTGAATGAACATAACCATTGCTAGAATCTAATCTGTATACCACTGGGATTTTTTTTTTAATTACTTAATTTTTTTTATTGTTCTGATGAACACAACATGATTAAGCACATAAATGAGAAGAGCTTATAAACTGTGACTATGGTATAGAAAAATACTGACAGCTGTCTTTAAATACACTGTATGGCTAGCTGTCCTGAAGTAGATGTATTTTAGGGCAGTCTCACTCAAATCGCGGTCCCTGCCAGCAGTGCCGCCCAACGTGCCGGGTCACGGGGTTTGTATTTCTGGAGCTCCCCCAAACCCCTCAGTGAACAGAAGGAAGGAGTTTGACTGTCAGTAAAGCAACAACTGTTGCTATACTGAGGGCCTGGAATTTATTGCTGAAGACAGAAAATAACATTTCAGGAGAGTCTTTGGTTTTACATAGAATGAACACACAAGGGCTGTTACTGAGGACATGGTGTACTGTTGATATAAATTTGTGGGAATTTTAATGCCATGTTATTGTAAGAGATAAATTTGTTTAAAGTGTGGAGATATTTAAGCTTTATGTTTAAGATTAAGTCTTTACTTAAAAGTACTTCTAGAACTATGGTTTTTATAGGCTGTCCTGTTGTTTTGTTTTAAGCTCAATTTCAGCAGAATTTTAAATCAAGAAAGTTAATTTCACTTACAGCAAAGATCTCAGGTAGCTCATGTAATGTTTTTTTATGTAGATCCAAAAAAATTGAAACTAAAAAGATATTATTTATTTTAAGAAACCACCCTTTCTACTTAAAAAAAAGAGGCATTGCAAAGGCAAAATAACAACTTGCCTTTGATACAGGCATGTGGATTTATCTTTTTACTTGATTAGTCCTTTAGCAGAATAGAAATACAGCCTGAATGCTTTGAGCAGTCTGTTCACATGATTATCTGAAAGCAGACACTTATCAAAATGAAATAGAGTAGTTGCTGTAAAGTTTGAAACCTGGTAATTTGTGGAAAGATGACTTAAGGTTTTATGTTTGTAGTTTTAAGCAGTTGGAGGGCTGCCCTGGTCTAGAAGGGCATGAAATTGAAGAAAAACAAAACTCTGGCATTGCTGTTAGTCTTAAAAATAACCTTTGAAGGTTTCAGTTTCCTTATTTGAAGAATTCAAATTGAAGATTAGTTGAAGAAGTTAAATGTTTGCAATGGTCTCACTGCATGTTAGCATCTTACATGAGGATGAGAGCTCTCACGGTGGGGCTGAAAAGTGAAACGGGAAGCAGGCCACCACTAGAAACCCGCTTTGCATAGTGAATGTTAAGGTTTAACTGCCCTTTTCTTCTTTTCATTTGTGACTGCAGCAGTGAAAGCCACTGGTTGTAATGTGGAGAAGGTAAACATTCTTCCTAGTGCCTTGATAACTCCACTCATGCCAAGCAGTATGATTAAGAACGAAGATGTGGCTCCAATGGAAGTAAGTGCAGAAAAAAGATCTCCCCCTGTCTTCAAGGTAAGCTTGATTGTGAAACGAGTATAGTAGCTTTGATAGGCTTAGCTACATCTGCCCATCACTCCGTGTTACTGGAGAATCCATAAATGCGGAGAAGAGCGACATATGGGGAAAATGTCTTGTCTGGGATTGGTCGGGGCAAAACGTATGATCTCAGCATGATTGAAATAATAGACAACTTCCTTTGAAAGTAGCTTACCCTGTTCCTGCATTCAGACAGACTTGATTGGTTAGCGATACCATGATGGTGTTTTTCTGTCCAGTGACACAGAAACTGGTAAATTACTGTAAGAATATTACTTTAATCGCTCCCTAGCATTGCTTGCATTACCCTGTACCTTAACTCCTTCCTTGGAGTAGCATTTCCACCGCTAGTCATTTGCTTACTTGTTTGGTTCCGTATGGAGAGATAATGTAGCCATGAAATCTTCTGTCTGATCTTTCCTGAACATAGTGAATCGGCGGAAGGTTTATAAGCATGTGAGTGAGCTTACCGATTGCTTAATGTATTGCTCTTTTCAGACTTCAAATGTGGTTGGACCAACTCAACAAACATTGGAAAACAGTATGTCCGGCATATCAACTTCTGCTTCCCATTTACCTTCTGAAAATGAAACCCAGCAACAAATCCAGCCGAAGGTGTATAATCCAGAGACACTAACTACTATCCAAACGCAGGACATTTCCCAGCCTGGTAGCTTTTCAGCAGTCTCTACTCCAGGCCAGCTGCAGAACAGTGATGCATTACTGCAGCAAGCCGCACAGTTCCAAACAAGAGATTCCCAGACCAGGGAAGTCTTGCAGTCGGATGGCACAGTAGTCACTTTGTCGCAATTAACTGATGCATCACAACAACAACAGCAGTCTACGCTCTCAGAACCTGCACAGGCATTGCAGCAACAGATTTCATCAAGTATTTTCTCATCAGCAAGTGGCGTGAGTCAGTTACAGAACACTATACAGCAACTGCAAGCTGGAAATTTCCCAACGAACACTGCCACTGGCAGCAATAGAAACGTGGACTTGGTGCAACAGGTACTGGAAGCTCAACAGCAGTTATCTTCTGTTTTATTTTCTGGCTCAGACAGCAGTGAGGATGTTCAAGATCAGCTAAATGCAGATATCTTTCAGCAAGTTAGCCAGATACAAAACAGCGTAAATCCTGGGATATTTTCTTCATCAGACACGGCTGTCCATTCCAGACCAGAGAACCTTTTGCCTGGACGAGCTGAAAATGTTTGCTCACAGCCTGAAAATGCATTGTCCAGTCAACAGCAACAGCAGCAGCAGCAGCAGCAGCAGGCGATGGAGACTTCTGCGGCAATGGTGATAGGAATCCAACAAAACATTTGCCAAGCTGCAACGCAGATGCAGTCTGATCTGTTCTCTTCAACAACTTCAGGGAATGGAGCCCTCCAACAGTCGCCTGTTTACCAGCAGGCTTCTCACATAATGAGTGGGTTATCAACAAGCGAGGACATGCAAATGCAGTGTGAATTATTCTCTTCATCTCCCGGTGTTTCTGGAAGCGAAACTACTCCTTCTGCTCAGCAGCAGGTCTCCAACAACGGACCTGCTATGTTTCAGGCATCAAATTCTGCAGATGGAGAAGAAGCTTCAGGGCAGAGTAAACAGATGCAAAGTACTGTATTTCAGACCATGGTTCAAATGCAGCATAGTGGAGAAAGTCCATCGCAGGTTAATCTCTTTTCATCTACCAAAAACATGATGACTGTTCAGGCAAGTGGAACTCAACAGCAAGGAGGTGGTCTGTTCCAGCAGGGCGGGGAAATCATGTCTATTCAGTCGGGAAGCTTCATGCAGCAGTCACCGCATTCACAAGCTCAGCTTTTTCACTCTCAGAATCCTATCGGTGATGCTCAAAACATATCACAGGAAACGCAGGGCTCTATTTTTCACAGTCCAAATTCCATTGTCCACAACCAGACCAGTACTAATTCCTCAGACCAGCTGCAGCCTCCGATGTTCCATTCACAGAACGCCATGGGTGTACTACAGAGCACTTCGGTTCCTCAAGACCAGCAGTCTGCCAACATGTTCCTTTCCCAGAGTTCAATGAACAACCCTGCAACTCAGGAGGAACAGATGTCATTCTTTACAAGCCCAAATTCCATTTCTCCTCTCCAGACAGCAACAAACACTGAACAGCAGACTTCTTTCCAACAGCAGACACAGATGTCTCATATCCAGAGTTCTATGCTTCCCCAAGAGCAGCCGCAGACTCAGCCTGCTCAGCAAGGTTTGTTTCAGTCTCAAGTGTCGTTAGGCTCCATCCAGTCCGGTTCAATTCCCCAGAACCAACAAGGAGCTATCTTCCAGCCTCAGCATTCGATAGTTGCTATTCAGAGTAGTCCTCCATCTCAAGAACAGCAGCAGCAGCAGCAGCAGAACATGATGTTCAGCAATCAAAATGCGATGAGTACAATTGCTTCTCAAAAGCAGAACATGATTTTCAATCCAAATCAAAACCCAGTTACCAATCAGGAGCAACAAGGCCAGTCCATCTTTCATCCCCAGACTAACATGGCATCGATGAACCAGGAGCAGCAGCCCATGCAATTCCAGAGTCAGACTACGGTGTCTTCTCTTCAGAATCCCGGCTCCAGCCAGGCCGAAGCACAGCAGCCAGCCATCTTCCATAACTCACCCCAGATTCAGTTGGTCCAAGGGTCACCGAGTTCTCAAGAGCAGCAAGTCACCCTCTTCATCTCTTCAGCTTCCATGTCTGCCTTGCAGAACAGCATGAGCCAGCAAGAGCTGCAGCAGTCTCCGATGTACTCTTCTCAGAGCAGCATGGCGGGAATGCAGGGGACTGCTTCTCCTCCACAGCAGCAAGCTGCTTTATTTCACAGCACGGCAGGAGGAGCTATCAACCAGCTGCAGAACTCTCCTGCTTCATCTCAGCAAACATCAGGAATATTCCTGTTCGGTATTCAAAACAGTAAGTGCTAGATGCCCAGTTCTGAGTTTACAGTTTAGAGGAGCCACTACCTGGAGTCCATGAGAATGATTGTTCAGTTCTATGATATTATTTTTTTTTTTAAAAAAAGGAATGTAGCAGTACAATTGAGAATATACGTATTCATCATGTTGCTCTGAATGTTGCTGATTTTGCATGAGAACTCCTAGTTTAAATCCCTGTTGGTCATCTTACACTTAGGGTTATTAACGTGACAAAACCACCTTAGAATTCTGTATTAGTATCTGTGTAGAAATAAGTTTAATATATATGGAAATGTTATTAAAAACACACAAATAATACATAAAATACATGTACACACGTTAAAAAAATGGCTATGCCTTCTTAAGACAGCTTCACTAATCTTTCTCTTGCTGCATTTGGTTTCCACAATTTATGCAATGACTCTGCCTATGCATTGCTGAAGAAAAGCAAAGATTTTTGAAGCTGCGTAGTCCAGAAGAGTGTCTGTTGAAGCATACTTGAAACCCCTTGAACTTTATAAGCCTTTCCCATATCTGGTCTCTGAATCTGGCCTCTATGACAAGTTCTTTGGGACGTAGATCCTTTCACCTGCCTGTGAAGGGCTGTGCGTACCTGTGGAGCTCCAGAAGTAACGTGCGGAAGGTGATGACACCAGCATATAAAGGGTCTGGACAGAAAGCCATCACTGCGTACTTAGCCTGTGGTTACACCTTTTTGCTTCGCGGAATGAACTCCTTGGCAATCGGGCCGTATGCAGCCAGGCCTTTCCGTGAAGCTGGAGGTGACACTAGAAATGGTGGGAGATGAGGCACCATTTGTGGGTTGGAGGAGGAGGTAGTGGATGCCGTGGCAACTGAAGGCGACACGTCTCTGATTAACTCAGCACTTACGCCATGCGCCTTGTTTTGTTTCTAGCTCAGTATTGTCCTTTGTTTGGGGTGTTAATAGCGTTTGGTCGTAACAGAGAGTCCATGTATTCAATACGTGCACCTTGAACTTGTGCTTATACCCTGAGGGAGTGGTGAGCAAAGGTGGCCATGCGAACTTTGTGTGTAACATTTCCGCACGGCTTATAGGCGATACGGGTATGTGTAGAGAAGCTGGCTAATGTGCTGCACATAGTAACCGAATCCAAATGGTCCTTTGTTCTTCACTCAACAGACTGCGGGCAGCTGCTGACTTCTGGACCAGCTACGTTGCCTGATGAGTTGATGGCTATAAGTCAGCCAGGGCAGCCACAGGGCGAGGGACAAGCTGCAGTGCCAACGCTTCTCTCCCAGCAGATACCTGAGACTCCTTCGCTACCTTCAGCTATGGCAACCAACCAGAATATTGAGAAAATAGATGATCTGCTTGTGTCGTTGCAAAACCAGGGGAACAATATGGCTGGTTCATTTTAATTCGTCAAGTAAGTAATGAGTTTGGGTTTCTGGGCTCTTCCTGGCCCTGCATACTTCTGTTCAGTAAGTCTTTACTTCAGGGTGTATCATCAGGCCTTTAGAGGTCAGGTAAAATCCCAGTAATGCTGAACTAACAGCACAGTACAAGTGACTAGAATGAAGAGTTGTTAAAATCCGTCAGAGGTCGGAATTTGTATGAAACGTTGGTTGAGACTGGGTCGCGTTGTTTAATCGCTCTGTGTTCTGTCATCTGCTGTCGTGGTCTTGTACTGCGTTAGGAAGGGGAGTAGATCCCTGGCAGCGTGGCAGATAAAAGCATTCTGAAATATGACTGTAGTTAAAAACTTAAGGCTCATTGAGTAAATGGCACCTCAAGTCTACTATTCTGAAGTTGCCCCCCGGGTTACAATAATCTAACGTGAAAACAAGTTTCGGTAGAATACGGCGGCTATTGTGAGTGTGCCACAGGCTGAGTCTTTGTTAGAAGTGAGCCGCCACATCAGCTGTTACTAGGAAACATTCTGCTCTTAGAAGGTGCCTTTTTCGGAGAGGTGAAAGAGGCTTGGACTACAAATGAGTACCAAGAACCAGGAGGACTCTGGAATCTAGTGTTGTCCGCAGCATGTAACTTGGCTCTAGTTAACTGTGGTGCCAATCCTTAATGCCCAGTAAGTTTCATTTAAGTGAAACGCCTCATTGTCTGATCTAAACTGCTTTGTATATGAAGTTAGGAACTTTAAAAAAAAACAAAAAAAAAACAAAAAAAAAACAAGGAAGGAAAGTAATCCCTTTCAAGATGAAGGAAGTACGTAGAAGTGAGAGGATGACTTTTGTTAGTTATGCCTGACTTTTTTGCTTGCTTGGTTTTTCCTGCAGAAATTCCACAAAGAAAAAAAGCGATGATTTCCCAGATCCTCTCAGACCTTCCGCTCCGGATTAGGCTGTGTGGAACTGATTGCTTCTGTCAAAAAGCGGCCCTCTTCTCTAAAGAGCACACACGTGGCCAATTGCAGCGTCTAGCTCCTAAGGCTGGGACCGTAGTATTCGGGATTTGTAGTGCCAATAATGCTGAAAAGCTATGCTTTGTTTTACTGGGGCATGGGATTGTACTGCTACCAGATTCCTAAACCTCATTACCAGTGGGGTGCTCTTTCAATTTAAAGCATATCTGGTCAGTTATTATTGTTGTAGAAGGTAATTCATGTTACCACGTTTACTTTTTCCCCCTCCTCTTCCTTTTTCACATCCCCTCTTTTGACTAGAAAAGCTTGTGAAGCAGAAACATCAAACGCCTGTGACATGAGCCCTGGCTCATGGCTGTCAGCAAGTGAAGGGATCGCAGGTTTTACAGTTGAGCGAGAGAGCTAATACTGCGATTTGTTATTGCGGTAGGTGGCAACGAAAAGTACTGGTAACTGTACTAAGCAAGCCGAGAGTAGCTTGCTGCTGTAGATAGCCAGCAGTGGGTGCTTCCCCTCCGAGAGTGGGGCTGACGGTTTTCCGTGTGTCTTACATGTGACTGTACATAGAGCATGGGCTTGGTGGCTCTAACAAAACGAAGAAATGAAGGGGAACTTTCAGTTAAATCCGCTCTTAAAAATGTTACGCTCAAAAATACCTTCAGCTTGAAAGGAACGTTCTGCCTGGCTGAGGAAAGAACTGTCTCTCATGCTGACTGGGGGGGTTGGAACTCTGTAAAGCTGCATTATCCGTTCCCGGACCAGCCTTCTCCCTTCCATTCTCATGGTTGTCCTTCTCTCTCCCTCCATTTCATGTTGCATTTTTAAAAAAGACATAAATATCCTACTGGCTTTAAAGATCAGAAGCAGCTTTTAGGAATCCCTGGCGTTACGTTGCTTAGCCAGTAGAAGCTTTGAGAAATAACCGAGGATTAAGGAAAGAGGAAGCAATTTCTCCACCACCTTCACAATGCGGGAATCCCCCTTAACCAGACACCTTCCAGCTCTTACTGATGTGAATCTTCAGCTTGGCTTTACTCCAAGTAGGGGGCAAATGATGTAATTTTTAAGCATTCTTGAAAATTTCACTGCACCCTGAGCTGTTGCATCTTCGTAGCATATGGAGCTCATTGCAGTTTGGAAGTGATTCCCCCCCCCCCAGCAGCCCCCAGCTCTAGTTTCTAGATTGTCATGTCTCGATTAAAAATAAATTGACTGATGTTACCGAATGTAAAACCAACCCACTCCAGGCCATGCAGTTGTATCATGAGGCATGTGAATTTTTTGGGTGCTCCAACTAGCCAGGCAGTTTTGTGATCTCTCACTACAGCCTCCTCCAGATGTTTTTCTTCTCCTTCTGCAGGTAGAAAGCTGTTGCTGCAGTTAGAGCCGAACAGCTGCCACGTATGGCTATTCTGCCTTGGTAGAGAGTCGTTGGTATCACGTGATTCTTCATTTTTGTTATTTTAAATAACAAAGAATAGTCTGTAAATGGTTTTTAAGTTACTCTCGTCCGTTTACTGTGTGTGTTTTCCCCTAACTTGTGTGCTTAGTTGAGCCGTGTAGAGTTTTTGTTTGTTTTAATGGATTTTCCTGTTTGTCGGTCTGTCATAACGTTCACTTTCTCTTTCTGTCTCTCTCTTTCTCTCTCTCATTGAGAGGCATTGAATTACGTTTTCAGTAGTAAGGCTTCTTGCCGATATGAAGGGAACTTTTCAGAAAGAGACCTGCTCTGGGTCATTTAATTTTGAATACAGTTTTCAATCGTTCAAGTTTTGGATGGTTTATATCTAATGTGTGTTTCATTTTTTTGGAAAGCTATATTTTGTATTTAGGAAATGGTATACTATTTTGCTATTTGTACTGAGTGAGTACATTGGCATAAATATAAAAATTTATATATATACATATATATA